>NKYV01000018.1:270-84770 GCA_002370575.1 Metschnikowia sp. M2Y3
AGTACTACACCATGCGAGAACACTTCTAGTGCACCACCTCCACCAGTGAGCTCAACTACTACACCATGCGAGAACACTTCTAGTGCACCACCTCCACCAGTGAGCTCAACTACTACACCATGTGAGACCACTTCTAGTGCACCACCTCCACCAGTGAGCTCAACTACTACACCATGTGAAACCACCAGCTCTACTACCACTCCATGCACCACGGTGCCCAAGCCTACTACGACTGACTGTGACGACAATAACAAAGGTCACGGTGGAAATGGAGGAAATGGACACGGTGGACACGGGGGAAATGGCCATGGTAATGGAGGATGGAAGAACGGCTGGAAGAGATAAGCCTATATTGTCCCCGAATTCTCTACCATCATCACTGTCTCGAGGTCCTATTCTGCGGCAATCGTTGCACCAAGCGCTTTATCTTACCAAGGATCTGGGTCCAAGGTGAGTTGATTTAGGCTCTCTTTCGACATTCTCGAGATGATTCAAACCCGGTAAATTGCTTTTCGTGTCAGCAAGCTTGACAGATCTCTAGGGGCCACCGGCCCAAGATCCACCTTATACCCAAACTTTCGTTGATACTCAACTTTTCCTTTCGTTTACTTAGGACTACCTATATACTTTAAATGACCATGGTTCCTTCTTTGCTGTAATGGTCGCACACGAGCGTCCATCTAAAGGTTGTCTGTCTTTCAGTATCGACCTAGTTTGTATTTTGTGGGTCGCCGAATCGACTCGTTGTTTATATGCAGCACACCACCTTGTGCCCTATACTTCCTAAATATCCGCCGGGCCCACTCGTAGACAGCATTTTCATGGCTGCCGCTGAATGAGTGCGTAACCAAGCCCACCAATACCCGATTCCGTGAAGCCTGGACCTTGTGGTGTGAAACCAGGACCTGGGGTGTGAAGTCACGTGACATAGAGTGCCCGGAAAGGGTCACAATGGATAATCGACGGGGAAAGCAATCAGATGGGGCTAGCTAGTCGTGGCGTAAGGGAGGCATTCACGTAGCGAGAATTCCGAAAGCGGTTTTGCACATTAACATTGTGGTAGTGTGGATTGTGTAAATGATACGGAAGCAGATGTTTTTGGGCTGCTAATGAAAGGAAGACGTAGCGAGACGGCCGAAAGACTGCCCCGGAAGACCAAGGCCGATCACACAAGACATCAGAAGAAAGAGTCAAGGAGAGCCTGTGGCTCCGTGACGGAGTGCATGCTCTTGTGAAGCAAGCACAAGGGGTGGCTTCCTTCGTACAGAACACGGGGCCATGGAGCCTCGGGCACAGTTTCCTGGAAGGAGGCACTGGAAGCGTTAGCGCCAGTGTCGCATGAACAAGTCCGATCGCATGGGAATCGCTTGTTCGGGCACCAAGGAAACGAGGGGCCGCATCGTGCAGCGGGACGCGCACCTGCATGTTGAATGCATTGCAGTGAGAGGGCGTTCATTACGATGTAGCCCCGCGCCCCGAAGCTGAGACACAAAAGAAACAACATGTTGAGTGTCACTGGGTAATGAGACGGGCACGTTTCTGGCAGGACATGGACCACAGCTGAGCGGCCTGGAGCCCCGACAGCCAGGGCAGCAAAGCGGGCGCATGGGTAGGTGCACCTTAGGCGCGTCTGCGGGCGTCTGCAGAGAAGAGGCCGCCGTTTCCTCCCGCAACGTCTTGTGGCAGCCGTGTATATGCGGCTCAGCAAGGCGAGTCCAATGCAGTGCGTGGCACAGGCACAGCGTAAGCAGCCTGCGTCTCCTATCGGCTCGTAGTCGCATGTGCCAATGTGTCAGGGGCACAGGGTTCGTCACCATCCAAGGGGCTGGCCGTTTGGCAGATGCCTTGTTCCACCCAAACTCCCGTCCTGGGGATTTCCAGAACACCCAGTTTTGCTTTATTGTCTGCTGCATCAAGCTGCTCTCCTGTACGAGACCAATGATGACACCCAGAAGAGGGCTTTGGTCGCTGTCCTCCGCCGCCATAGGGTCTGGTGGGGGTGCCAGGGGTGGAGAGCCACACCAGGCCGCTTCTCCGTCCCTGCAATGCCCCAAGCACACATAAAGGCGCCATCCCAGTGCTTGTGCAAGATCGGGGAGTCACCGAGCGAAGAAGGCATTGTCCAAGCCATGTGGGTGACCCCTGAACTACACGCCGTAGTCGAGATGGCTGCCAAAAAACAGGCCCGGAGCTAAGGCCCCGGAGTTATGGTCACAGAGATACCCCTACAGCAACGCATAGTGTCGCTCAAGGAGCCGTCTCCCACAGCCACCCCAAAGCGAGGCCCGTCAAGCTCGTGGAACCCGGCAGAATCGCCTGGCTGGTGGTTTGACGTGCCATCAAATGCGCTTCGCCCGAGGTGCCCGGGCCGGCAGATGCAGGGCAGTATTCTAGTAGCCTTGAAGCCGCCGGACGTAGAGAAGGAAATCTTCCCGATCGAGCCTAAAGGAGCCGGGTGCGCCGGTCCGATCAGGCGGCTACCAAAGGTATCCGTTAGCAGAATGGCGCGTGCGGGAGGTATCTGACTGAGCCTCTTGTTCACTACGCCTGCGAGAGCCGTGAAGACCACACTGCCTAGTTCCGTAGGCAAGGGCAGCACGCGCTTAGTGGAAGCTTGATTTTTTTGTCCTGGCCGGTTTCGCCAGTGGACGGCGGCGCCGCTGGGTGTACGGGTGTGCACACCTGCAACAACCACCCGCGTCTGCAGCCGTCTCGCAGCGGCTCGCGCAGCACCTGTTTCAGTTTGCACCGTCCGTCTCCAGTCCGCACCGCATCTGCATGTTTCGCCAGATTCGCCTCTTTTCCCGGGTTGCCGGAAACCCTCAGATATTTCTCCACGAAAGAGCAGGCCGGTTTGCCGCCAACCTCACGCCCAGCGCCGAGTCTTTGGCCATTGGATTCTCACCCTACGAGAGAATCACCCCCAGCACGTTTGTGCCCAACCGCGCCTTTCTCGAGCTCCTCCACCGCAATATAGGCGAGTCTGTGCATGAAGACTTCACATTCATCATGGAAGCCGGCGTCAACGCGCTGACATACATGCCGATCTACGACTTCCGGGAAACACCAAAGTACTCGCGCATCCCTAACGTCGATGACATCTTTGGCTACGTGTTGGTGGACGACAAGGGCAAAATCGTGCCGGGCACGTACGAGCCCAACGGCCTCTACCGGGTGTGCAACGGCAGCGGCTTGCTCAAGTTGAGTGACCATTTGCACGAGCAGATGGTGGCGGCCACCAAGTGAGCAGCGCATTCGATGTGCTGGTTTGTGCTGATTCAGCCACCGGAATATGTGTTCCGGTGCCCGGATACGGTGTTGCCTTGGACAATGCTTCACCGCCCACTAGCGATTGCTCTAGAGCTGCGGCTACACAATGACTGCTGTGTGGCGTTTTATTCTTGGAGCGCTCATGGAGGCGGCCGCCATTTTAGGCCCCCGATACACCTTTTGTGGGCGACAGGCGGGGTTCGTCAATCGGATTCTAAGTATTGACCAGAAATACACAGGCCGCTCGAAAGGGCCACGCTACTTCGAAAACGCCGGCGATCTGCCCTCCTTTCCAAGGGCACGTATCTGCAAACCCTGCTGCAAAGATTTGGACGGAAGCGCCTGGATATTGGCGGCCCGTGCAGTCCAAGCACTCGGTCCTTGGTGTCGTCGTAGCATTGGGACATTTGTCACACCAGACACGTACACTGCGTTCAAACAGGCAAGCAATGCCACCCTGGTGTATGATAACGTGTAGACGTATGGGTAGAGTGCAAACACGCACTGCCATGTACCATTGGTGCACCTTTCAAACCCCTCTCAAGCCACTTTGGAGTAAGCATGTACACTCAAACGCAATGGCGTTTCTTGCATCCTTGCATGTCCTTTCTAAAGCTCCTGGAAGCCTCGCCCTTTCTAAAGCTCCTGGAAGCCTCGCCCTTTCTAGAGCTCCTGGAATCGTCGCACCCTTCTCGGAACACGGCCTCGACGCCGCATTGCCTTCCCCGGATGTCGCCTCGACTTCCGCTTTAGATATCGAGCTTCAACTTGAAACTCTCACACGCACCCGTCGCCAACATCACCGGAACCTGCTGAAAGCGGCCGGTGCCGTGCTTGTGGTCATAGTTGAAGCACCAGTCGCTTTTCCCCCCGTACAGAAGTACTTTCGCCTCCTCATCGTAGTTGAATTGCGCTTGCAGGCGCAGCACGCTTCTGTTGCACGTTATTTCTCCGTCGCCGTTGACGCCGCAAACGCCCTTGGAGGAAAGGAGATTGGTGCCGCCAAACTGCAGCTCCTCCAAGCGGAACGTGGCGCACGTGCCGTGCTGGTACCACTGGCCGTTGCTGATGAGACACCCGCCGTTGTCGGACAAGGTGATGTGGCCCCGAGAGCCCGGTTGTTTTGGAGGGCTTGGCTGCGGTATGTATTTGCCCTTGGGCAAAAACCGGATGCCGTCCTTGGGACAGTTGGTGTTCATCATGGAGTCAATCTGCACAAACTGCTGGTTTTTCAACGGCCCCTGAAGGTAGTGATAATACCACACCTCCTGCAATGCCTGGTACCGGTTGCACTTGAAGAACACCTTGTGGCCGCCAAAGCCCGTGTCCAAGGCGGCCTGGATCTGCGCCAAGGTGTAGGTTTTGGAGGTGGAGGGTTCGATGCCCGCCGCTTTCAAGAACTCGTACGTCGGGTACTGCTCGTATAAGCCGACGGCGATTTTGAAGAAGTCGTAGACGTTTTCATTGCGCCGAAATCCGGCGCCGTAGCACTCGGGCCAGAGCGTCTTGATGCATGTGGCGTGCTTGTTGTACTCGTGGATCCACAACTGCTCGTCGTCGCCGTTGAAGTTCTTCCACGACTTCTCGATTTGGGCAAAAAGCGCCTCATCCTTGTACTCCTGCACTAACACCCGCTCGACATCGCCCTTGTTGATGTTCAACGAGCCCTTGCAAAACTGCTCGTATGTGCCGTCGCAATTATCCGGCCAGAGCCCGTGCAACGTAAAGGCGTCGGCAGGACCAATCGGCGGATAGTAGTCCCAGAATTGGGTCTGGAGCATAATGCCTCCAGGGGACTCGAAACAACACGTGTCTTCCACGGGAGTGGAGTTCGAGCACGTGACGGGGAGATTGCTAGGACACCGCTCAAAGGGGGCGAATTGATCCATCACCACTTGCCCTGCGGCGAGGGAAGCTGCTGTCAAAAAGAAGAGCATTTGCGGCGAATTGCACTGCTGGAGTTGAGAGGAGAGATGAGGGAAGTCAAATGTGCCGCCCTATTTTTAGTACCTTATATCTTGTTCTTGATATCTGGCGCTTGATACTTGGGATTTGGCGCTTGATACTTGGGATTTGGCGCTTGATACTTGGGATTTGGCGCTTGATGCTTGGAATTTGGCGCTTGGTACTTGAGGTATGGTATAGGATGTAAGTGAGATGTGCAGTGAGGAGTGCAATAGCGCTTAGGTCGAAAGATGGGTGGCAGATTGGTTCGATACTCGCGTCTTATCAACAGAATACATGCAGGATAACGATAAGGTCACGCGGGAAGCACGTGGCATATTTTCTACATGTGTTACGCTTAATTGCATTCGAATGTTTTCATTGTTTATTCCGTTGAGGATATACCGTTTAACCCACTTGATAACCATCATAAGCCGATAAAAAAATAAAATAGAAGTAACTCATTAGATGCAGTTGATGCAGAAATAGAAACGGGGGGACGCCCACCCGTGCAGAAGATGCCTTTCAAGTTGAGTGTGCTGCGCACAACGAGTGGCTGCAGACCTAGTATCTGTAGATCTCAGCCTTGAAAGGACCCTCCTTTGGAATGCCCAAGTAGTCGGCCTGCTTGTCGCTCAAGACAGACAACTTAGCACCCAAGTGGTCCAAGTGGCACTTGGCGACAGTCTCGTCCAAGATCTTTGGCAAGACATGCACACCGAGGTCGAACTTGCTGTTTTTACCGAACTCTGGGAACTTGTTTCTGAACTCCTCGTTCTCAGCGTTGAACAAGGCAATTTGAGCCAAGACCTGGTTGGAGAAAGAACAGGACATGACGAAGGAAGAGTGACCAGTGGCACATCCCAAGTTGACCAATCTACCCTCAGCCAACAAGATGATGTGGCGACCGTTCTTCATCAAGAATCTGTCGACTTGTGGCTTGATGTTGACCACAGACTCGGCGTTGGCCTTCAACCAAGCGACGTCGATCTCAATGTCGAAGTGACCAATGTTGCAAACAATGGCATCCTCGGGCATTTGAGAAAAGTGCTCACCAGTGATGATGTCACGGCAACCGGTGGTGGTAACGAAGATCTGGCCAATAGAAGCAACTTCCTCCATTGGGGCGACTTGGTAGCCGGAAACAGCAGCCTGCAATGCATTAATTGGGTCAATCTCGGTGACAATGACACGAGCACCCATTCCGCTCAAGGCCATGGCGCATCCCTTACCGACATCACCGAAACCGGCGACAACAGCGACCTTTCCTGCAATCATCACATCAGTGGCTCTCTTGATTCCATCAACAAGAGACTCTCTGCATCCGTACAAGTTGTCGAACTTAGACTTAGTAACAGAGTCGTTGACGTTGATAGCTGGAACCTTCAACTTACCATCTCTGAGCATCTTGTAAAGGTGGTGGACACCGGTGGTGGTCTCCTCAGACACACCGTAACAGTCCTCCAACATCTCTGGGTATTTCTCGTGAACCATGGTGGTCAAGTCTCCACCATCATCCAAGATAAGGTTCAACTTCTTGTTGTCCTTGAAGGCGAACAATTGTTGCTCAATGCACCACTCGTACTCCTCATCGGTCTCACCCTTCCAAGCGAAAACAGGCACACCGGCGGCGGCAATAGCGGCAGCAGCGTGGTCTTGTGTGGAGAAAATGTTACAAGAGGTCCAAGTAACTTCAGCACCCAACTCCACAAGAGTCTCAATCAAGACAGCGGTTTGAATGGTCATGTGTAAGCATCCGGCGATTCTGGCACCCTTCAAAGGCTGAGAAGGACCGTACTTCTTACGGATGTACATCAAGCCTGGCATTTCGTTTTCGGACAATTCGATGTCCTTTCTGCCGAAGGCAGCGAGGGAGATATCTTGAACCTTGTAGTTAGTGGCGGACATTTTTGGGCTGTGAAAAAAAAGGAGAAATGCGTGGTTATATACGCTCACACGTGTGCAGGAGCGAAAAATTGGGCTGCGCGCGGCACATGGGATGCCTCTATGTGCAGACGTATACGACACATGCTCACCATCTATTTTATTAGTATCCATCAATCGTACACGCCGTAGTCCAAAAAGCTCATTGGATCCACGGGGTCGAAGAGGGTCTCCATCACGTGGTTAAAATTAACTGCGGATTCGGGAAACCAGTCAGGGTCGAAATTCCGGAATTGCAGGCTCGGCTCTTCAAGGACCAACGGGCTTTTGCTTGGGTCGTACACACGCGCCGCCTCATCGTCGCGGAACTTCACAACATCCGAAACGAGGTGCCAGTACGAGTATTGGGATGGAATAGTGGTGGTCACGAGCGCAATCTCCTGCATCAAGTCGTCGATTTGCTCGTTGGAGTACACCATATCGCTGTCTGAAGGCACTGTGTCTGCAAACACAAGCCGTTGTTCGACTCGCGCGCGCGGGCTTTCGACGGTCATGTTCTCCCTGCTGAAAACTGCAGACCGTTTGTAAAACCCTTGCAGACCGATGCATCTCAATATATACGCGTGGATAATCCCAACACGCCACGCGTAGCAGTAGCGGTGATTCAATTTGAGTATTCCAAAGAGACTCAACTTGTATGCAGTGTAGAAGGACTGCATGAGCCCGCGGAGCCGGGCCAGTTCGTCCTGGCCTGCCATAACACGGTTGCCGATGCGTACCATCCATGCCGACACAAAGCCCACGAAGCGATGCATGAAGAAAGCCAAGTGTGGATTGGTCACCATCTGCAAGGCGTAGTCGAAATAAGCGTGTCGGGCGAGAAATATCTTGGTGACGCCAGGCAAAAATGTTTGCGTGGCAAGACAGACGATTTTCTTGCAGTAGAAGTAGGCAATATCAAACTGTCTCTTTGCCTCGTAGTGATTGAAGAGCCGATACATGATACACATGAGCGCCCCGTGCACGGGGAGGTGGTACTGCACACGAATGCATGCGACAATGTCGTCGCTATCATACAGTGCTAAGGTGCCAATGGTGTGCACACAGCGCTCCAAATCATTCAAAGCATCCACTAGAGTGTTCAAGTCAGAGCCATTAACGTCTAGAACGCAGCGCGCCACTTTCAGCATTTTTGCTGTAAGTTCTGGCACCGGGCGCATGGCTACCAGCGCAATGTCGTTTGCAGCAGGGTCCAAAGTGCAGTCCGAGAAAGTATCGCCATGGAGGTTGGATCCAAATTTCAAGGCGTTCAACGTGGCCTTGAACTGGATAAACACCCAAAGACGCCGACGAACGTCCGAGTCTGAGTACAACGTCTCGCGATGTAGGCCAATCATCTGCGCAATCTGCACCAAGAGGGCATTGTTGAGCTGGTACACATCACGGGACGGGCCATCGGTATTCTCCGGCGACATTTCCTGGTAAATGCGCATGTAAACAAGTAGTTGCATCACAGAGAGATTGTAGCGTTGGCGTTTTTGATAGTGGTCGAGGCACCGCTGCGCGAGATCGACCATTTCGAGGCCAATTGGCACTTTGAGGAGGTCCAGGTCGTTTTCGACCACCACATTGTGAGGCGCCGGCGAAGATGTGATGCCATCCACTCCATGATTGAAAAAGAGGTCACGGCGGTTGCCGCGTTCGGTTCCGGTGGAGGTGATGCTGCTCGCTGCGCCGACAGGGCCGTTTTCACCACCCCCAATTCCTGCAGTTGCACCCGGACCTTCGCCTGGCAAAGGCTTTCCATCTTGGGGGTTCTCGCTGCTTTCATTCGAAAGCAAAGACAAGTAGCTGATTCGTAGAACTATGCAAAAAAGGCCGACCGTCGCGAGGTCGTTGGGCTCACGAATCTGCGGCGCCACGTGTTCGCTCTGTCCCTTGTTGCTCGAATGCAGAGCCTCCTCCCCTGTCTGAAGATCAGCATCACGTCTGGCGCCGGCGGCGTCGTGCTGCTTCTGGTTGCCTTCCCCCGCAAGCTCGCGGAGCTGAAAGATCCGGGCCAAATCGTTCCGAAAGGTCTCTTCTTGTAGGAACGGAAAGAAGGGGTAGATTTTGCGGAAAAAGCGCACAACGTGCCACCGCACCACGTGTCCGGGCGGCAAAATCTTCAGGAGCTCCTCCGCAAAGTCGATCTGAAGATTGTCCGGGTTGGGGTCGTTGAACGAAAGCCCCAAGGGAATGCGGTGCGTCCGCTTCGCTGTCTGCGGGTCGATCTCCGTGGCCTGGTACTTGCGGATGCGGTCCAAGATCTGGAGCTTGGACAGGTCGCTTGATATCGCACTGGAGTAGGTGCTGGGCACAAACAAGCGATTGTCTGCACCCGGTCGCAGCTGCGTGAAGCCATACAAAAAATCCCAGAGCTGTGCCAAGCCGGGGTCCGAGCGGACCATGGCGTGCCACGTGAGGGCCCCATGGCTGATTTCCTCCGAGGTCACGGGGTCCAAGGCCAAAGACGAATAGTACAGCCATAGATGGAGCCTTTCGCCGGGTCGCCAGATGGGATTGACGCCCACCGCCTCCTGGAGCTTGCGGAACCGGCAGAGCGTCTGAATGCTTGTGTTTGCAGTGAGATAGACAGACGTAGCATTGCAGATATCGGGGGCCGGCAGCCGCTCGGCACCGCCATAGAAATTTGGCGTGGTGCCGAAGGTGTCCGTGGGGGCTCCGGCCGAATTGGGAGTCCCCAAGCGGGTCCTTGTAGAAGGGCTCTTCTCTTTCTTAATTGTTTTGGGGGTGGCTGAGACGGCATACAGACACAATTCGGGCGCTTTGTGCCTGATGCACGACCTACACGGAAGCTGCTGGTCACATCTGACCTTTCTTTGCCGGCAAACGATGCAGCTTTTCAAGTAGTTCTTGCGATCTGGCATGGCGTGTATTTTCTATGCTGATATGAATGTGCGCTTTATGCACAGTCCGCGGCTATGTGCAGGCCAGAAGCGTATATGGAATACTACCGATACTACATCCCAAAGCGAAGCCATTCCAAGTCCTCTGTCGCACTAGCCCTGACAGGAGGTTTCTCCGCCTTGAGACCGCTGGTGAGTGAAGACTCGGTCGTGGCCGGCTTGATTTCAACCTTACCACCCATACTGCCTAGCATCATGGGATCATCGGGTTCGTTGTGTAGCGATGTGTAGTTTTTGAAAAAGTCGCTGGCCTCCATATCCTCGTCGCCTTTTGGCGACGAAAGCCCATTCTTGAGCACGCTCTCTCCAGCTTCGGGAAATCCGCTTGGAACAGCAAAAGAGCTGCGGGCTGAATTGATCTGGGCGGTAAAGTCCACAGGCGACGACACCTCAAAAGATGTATAAGTTCCACTATAATTGTTACCATTTTCGGTGCCCGAAACACCACCTCTAATTGTCCGGGGCGAGTTCGCAAATTGGTCAAAGTACATACCATGCGATGGAGCGTTGGTCCTTACGTTCAGCATGCCCATGCTTCCCGAATATGAGTTTTGTGCTTGGGAATTGGCAAAGGAGTTGTTTTGGATATGGGAATTCATAGACATTGGAGTCTGAGCCGTGTAACTTGAGCTGCGGCTCAAGGCCGGCGTTGTAGTCGTTGTAGCTGTTGCAGGAATGATGCGCCCAGAGAAAGAGTTTTTCTTGGTTAACAGCCCCCGTTTCTTGAGCGAGCCCATATTGGTGAAAGAGGCGCTCATCGAGAGTGCCGAGGGAACACGTGTCCCGTAAGATTCCAGCAACTCGTTGATTCCAACCTCCGACTTCTTTCGCTTGAACTGCAGAGCACCACTGGTACTAAAAGGAGAAGACGGGGTTGAGTAGTTGGCCTGACGAAGCGTCGAAAGCAACGGCGATGTACCGTAGGAGTTTTGACTAGACACAGAAACTGAGCCCGGAACAGGGGTAGATCCTGGAATGGATGCAGCCAAAGAGCCAGCGGTGCCCGGCTTCGGAAGAATCAATACGTTCTTTGGTTTGAAGTCAACGGAAAAGGAGTTGGTGTAGTTTCCCGAGTAGCTACCAACCGGCTTTGGCGCGACGTGCATAGTGCTGATCGGTAGAGAGCCAGACAAGTCGACCGCCTGGGCGGAGTTATGCAGAGTGGACATTCTAGGAACTGCAGACGACCTACGGGAGGAACGTTTGCGGATGACGTCTGTTTTGAGCGAAAGGGGTCTCATTGTTCCATGTAGTTTGAGGAATAAGCCGCAGGCGTTACAGAGCGTGTTTCCAGAGGGGTCTCTGCGCCACAAGGGCGTTTTCAAAGTGCCACAGTTGTTGCACTCGGTTTGCTTCTTAGAGTCAGTGTCAGTGGACGCAGGACTGCGGCCCTCGCTGTCCTTGGGCGAGGTGTTGGATGCAGTGTCAGCAAGCCGTTTGAGCGTGGACGTGAGATTGGAGTGGCGGGGAGGGGCAGCCGAAACCCATGCGGTTTCTTCTGCTTTGATGATAGGTTTGTTTGTGAGGGTCGTAGCGTCGTTTGTGGAATTAGTGTTTTCAAAGACTTCCGTTCTGGGGTCGATGGATTTGGGGTATTTCGTTTTGGTGTGGTTCGTGGTATCGTTTGATGCATGTTTCGAGTTCGTGGAGATAGGCCCGGAGCCGCAGTCTGCGTCCTTGCTGGCCATTGATTCGACAGAGGGTGCAGCGACCGCGTCGATCTCCATTGACACAGAGAGAGTCGGTTCCAGAGTATGGCGGGGCGAGGAATGTAGAGCCGCACCATTCTCATATGAGTGCTTGGTGCCATTCTGGCCGTCATTGTCCCCGCGGGGCTTGCACACTTTGGAATTCTCCTTGGGACTTCCCTCGATAGACATGGGCGTGGCCCCTCCATCAGGGGCACTGTACTTGGATGGCTGCGTAGGTTTGGCCGCGTACGCCACGGGGGCACGCAAGTCGTCCACTGACAATGGCAGCAAGAGATCTAGCACATTATTCTGCACACAGCTCATGTGGTCGCCTTTGGACTGAGCCACAGCCCGCACGTCGTCGCCCACGCTTAGCGCCTCGGACGACTTGCTTTGGAGCGCTCGTTGCGCTCGCCTGTTTTCTTTGCGCATGTGGCGGTTCTCGACCCGGGGCTGTAGCGTCAAGAGCCGCTTGGCGTGGGAAAAGAGTTCAAAGACCGAAGGCCCTGCAGAGAGCTCGGCCTCCGCTCGGGTGGAGATGGAGCTCATTGTCAAGCACTTTGTGTTGGCGGCAATGGCTGCGATCTGTTTGGTATGTGTTTGGCGGAGGTCAAAGGGCGGTAATTTCCGGCAACCTTGGCGAGTCTATGCGGGTGGAAAATTTCTGTGACAGGAAAGCTCGGTTTGTTGGACGCTGTTTGTTAACAATAAAGGGGCGGGTGTGGAAAGTAATATGAGGGGCAGGGAGGGCTCTCGGACTGGGTATTTTGTTCGTGCTTTTTTTCTGGCCTCATCCTTTTTCGCTGCGGGTGCACGGATGTGCCGTTGCGAGCCCAGGGGCTCTCTATAGCGGGGTGCGCGTAAATCCGGCCCACCGCTTGCAGCCGCTCCCAAGAACTGCAGTGCGGTTGCTGCGAGTTCCTCGGCGCTATCGAAGAGATCCCGGTATCGACTCTGTGGAGCTTTGGTACTTTGTTGGGTTTGGACTTGGCTGCAAATCTACAGCTTTTGTGCCTTGTGCACTTTTTGGCTTCGATACAATTTGACTCTTCTGCTCATAATCCTTCGGCCTCACGTGAGTCTGGTAACATCAATATTTCCTGCGGACTGCTCCATCAGAACTTCTACTCTCTCTTTAGCTTATGATTTACTCTTAGCTGCTTGCAAATTGGCGAACGGCTGCACTAATTTTCAAGCGCCGACTCTTGGTCGTCTTTTCGCAACTTTCATCACTTGCATCGCTTTCATCACTTTCATCAATTTCATCACTTTCATCACTTTCATCACTTTCATCACTTTCATCACTTTCATCACTTTCATCACTTTCATCGCTTTCTTGACCTTTCGACGGAAATCACCAGTGTCAAAACGCCGAGTCACAAAACGCCTCTACATTACCTTCGCCTGATACAGAAAGGAAGAAACCTAGGCACCTTTATAGTATCCATTCAGTCCACCGCATTGTACTGCAAAAGCGAAAAGTGCCGCCAGGGCTAGTGAAAAGAACCTTCGCAAATCATACTCTACATGGGCAAAGCCAGTTCAGTGCTTGTTTTAGTGTTCAAGCACTTGTGTTGCCTAAGCGCCATAACACACACTCGGACTTACACTATATGGATACACAGATGACTGTTAATTGTTGCTATTTACATCGAAGCAGCAATTTCATATGGCACACATGCTAAAACGGGCGTCAAGATCCAGGCTTCTAACGTTGATTGAGTGCACAGCCAAACGGGTCACGCTTCCGTGTATCTAATTGCGTCAAGGATGTTGTTTTGATTCCTCCTATCCATTTTCGAGCATTGTACTCCCAGGATCGCTGATAAACTTCCCAGATTTGCGACCCTCACTGCTCGCACTTGATGGTGCTATCATTTGCCAATTGTCTTCGGAAACTCGCCCCCTCACATGCTCCTCTCTAGTCCCGCGCCTCTTGGTCCTTATAATGCTTTCTGCGGGAGCGATCGTACGTGTGCAGGTTGTCGGAGTGGAGTCTGTACTCAAACGCCACACCGTTAACTCTCTCATTGGACAGAGTGGACACTGTGTCAATACAGTCTGCGCCCAGTAATATCAAGTCCGCTTCTCTTATGATGCGCAAAATGGCGTCACAGTAGACCCGCCTGGCATGGAACGCGTTGAGCCCTTTTTTGTCGTCGTCTTCGTATTTTTTCCTTGAGAAATTCAAGTTCAGATTCCAGAGACTGACAATCACATCATCACGACGTATGGAAAGAACTAGCCCCACAATATCACTGAGCAATGCCTCCTGGTAATCTTTTCTGCACAGGAGAAGACATCCGCTTAAAGTTTTGAGCACTAACCGCTCCCACACCAAAGTAACTCTCTTTTTGCCCCGCAGAATAGTATCTAGGCTATCCTGGTGGGACGCCAACGGATTGAGTCTGTGGTTGAAGCGGAATATCCACCGGCCACCCTTGGAGTTTATAGGGTCTTCCCACACAGGGTTGACGCCGGTTTTGAAGATCAACAACTCACTGCCCGTGGTCAATTCGTGGGATTTCTTGAGTGTGCTCAAACTAGTCCACAACTGCTCCATGGATGCAATGGACTTTGTGGTATTCTGCGCTCCAAAGACCGGGAACTCAATCTCCACCGCTGCTTGCAAGTACAGGTCCACAGCCGCCAGCTTGGGCTCCGTCTCATCGGAATCTTCCGCAGTTCTGGCGGTTTTGGTCCGGGAGTGGTGCCAGATAGTCCAGCAGTATGCCAAAATATGCTGATGGCCGACACTGAGCGCACTCTCCACGGCAGCCCGCGCCTCTTTGACGGGTTCTCTTTTTGGAACATCAACATTGGCAGACGGGGTGACATGATGGCCGTTTTCTCCGTTGTGGTGGTTGTACTTGGACCGCGAGTTGTAGCGGTGGTTGTGGTGGTGATTACTTTTGTAGTGGGGCTTCGCAGGCTCGCTAGCCGGCTTATTTTGGTTCATGATGCGGTTGAACAAGGACTCGGCCCGCTTCAAGTTTTCCGACATTGCTATTGGGTTTGGCCGCTGGTGGGGTTTGGATGTGGAAACTTTGTGAATAATCCAAATTGGCTGAGATCAATGGGCAACCAATGGAGGGTACGTAACGATGCAGCCGGTTGGGAGTCTCGGTAGGAAATACGGCAATCAGAGTGGCCGGTTGTCTGAAAAGAGCGGCTCACGACACGGACACAGCGAGAAATAGTCTCGTCCCGAATATGACAATCTATTGGTGGCAAAGACGCAACCACAAAAAGGCAGAAGTGTACTGCAGAGCGCTGCTATGAGAGGAGCCTCGTAAACAGTGACAGGAAAAGCAGCTCGATGTGAGCGTGCGGTTGGAAGAAGCGTTGTTGGTTCAAACAAAGCGCTTCGCCAACGAAAAATGCTTGATTCTCTTGTGGATCCGATGTGGCGGAAACAATGCAGGATCGAGTTTCGAGCGACGCGACTGGATGGAGACTCTATGAGTGGTTTTGGAGGCTCAAGAGGAGTTGTATAGTGGGAATCTGCGCTATATCCTTCTCTAATGATTCCGCTCAAGTAGCTCGCGTTTTCGGGAGTGGGAAAGAGCTGCGGCCTCTCTACAGTCTTCTATAGACTATGCGTTGGGAAATATGTACGGAAAAACTGGCTAACGCCGCTGCTTAATGGGTGTAGGTGTAAAGTGTTGAGATTTTGATTTTTTGGCTGTATTTTTTCGTCCCATCGACTTTTTGTGCGCGGGCGTCTGAACTATTATGTGCGGGACACGACTAGGTGGAGGGTTCCATGAAAGGTATCCGAAGGTACTGGGGAGGACTCGCAAAAGGGTTGGGAGAGGTGGTAATCCTTCAAGTGACTTGGGGAAGGCTTGAGCCGGCCGCGCGGCTTGGCACTTAGTCAGTGCCTGTGCATTCTACTGAAAGAGCGGATGTGGCTCATTAATCTCTATACCCCAATCCGTTATTGGCCCTATAATTTGGGGGCGGTGAGACGAGGACTCGTCCACCTATTTCTTCCCGTAGTAGTGCAAGTAACCACCCAAAGTCTTGCAGCCGTTGATGTAATTGCTCACGTTCAACTTTTCGTTGATCAGGTGGGCTCCGTCGTCGCCGCGGCCCATGGGAAGCAACAACACCTGGGTACCCAATTCCTTCTCGAAGGTCAAGGTGATTGGAATTGACCCACCCTCTCTGGTGAAGTCGGGCTTGACATTCCAGACGTGCTCTGTGGCGTGAGATGCGGCCGTGAAAGACTCGTTGAATGGGTCAGACACCCAGTAGTCTCCGTCGTGGATCAATTCCACCGTCATTTGATTGCGTGACTTGAGTTCGGCAAAAACGCTCTTCACGTGGGCAAACACTAACTCGTCCAACTTCTTGCTGTCAAAATCTGGCACTGTTCTGATGGAAAACTTGCCCACCACACGCGAAGGGATGACGGTCTTTGCTCCAGCTCCGTAAAACGCTCCCTCGACGCCGTGGATCGATAACGAGGGATATCTCCAGCGGTGCTTCAAGATGTCCTTCTTGTTGTCGTAAATGCCTGTTTTTGAGCCAGCAGCTGCGTGCAACTCGTCCACAGAGAAGTCGATGTCGTCGTACAAAGCATCCTCCTTCTCGGTCAAGGGCGCAATCATGTCCTCGACACCCGGAATCAAAAGCTCACCGTCACCAGTCACCAACTTGGACAAGACCTGAACCAAGTCGGTCATGGGCTCGGCTATGACACCGCCAAAAATGCCCAGGTGCAAGTC
The DNA here is from genome assembly GCA_002370575.1 of Metschnikowia sp. M2Y3. Classification (NCBI taxonomy): domain Eukaryota; kingdom Fungi; phylum Ascomycota; class Pichiomycetes; order Serinales; family Metschnikowiaceae; genus Metschnikowia; species Metschnikowia sp. M2Y3. Next base: position 16,762 of record NKYV01000018.1, read on the forward strand.
TGCGCCCGGCCCTTTGATGGCAACCTGATAATAGTTACAGCCACGTAAGCCGTAAGTCAAGACGGGCTTAGAGGTACCAAGCCAGTAGTTATCGGAGATGCACACAGTGTCCACTGTCTGGAAGTACTTCTTGGCCTCCTGGGCAATCAAGGTGTCCAAGCCAAGCGAGCCGGACTCCTCCATGCCTTCGAAGCAGCATACCAAATTGACCGGCAACTCCCAGCCCAACGCATTGTGTGCCTCCACCACGTTCAACCAGCCCAAAACAGGCCCCTTGTCGTCGGTGGAGCCTCTTCCGTACAAGATGCCGGCGGCGGTGTCGTGGTGCATGGTGAAAGGCTCAGTTTTCCAGCCGTCCTCCTTCAAAGCTGGCTGCACGTCGTAGTGGCCGTAAACCAACACGGTCTTCTTGGCCGGGTCGGCACCAAAGCGTGCCAACACCACGGGCGGCAACTGCAAAGTGGGGTCTGCGACGGGCGGCGGCTGGGTGCCCAAGTCCTTCAATTGGATATCGGAGAAGCCCAAGTTGGTCAATTCGGACACCAAGAAGCTGGCCATGTCGTTGACACGTGGCCGAAGCGACTCGTCGGAGCTCACAGAGGGGATAGCGATGGCGTCGGCGAGACGCTGGATGAATTGCGGCTGCAATTCGTCGATCTTGGCAAACAATGGCTCCAAGGGAAGTTTTTCAAATGCCATGGTCAGTGTAAGTGCTGTGTCAAAAGGGTGTGTTGCGATGTTCTCCGATGCTCTAGTTCGGTATCGGGGCGAAGGAGATGGTTATGTCTGTGGAGTGCCGTGTGTGTGTATGTGCAGGCTCGCCCTGTCGCCGCACGGCCCACCCGTACACCATGCAGAGGCGAGCCACGGGAGGCGTGGTTATAGGTGGCCCTGGACGGTGAATAAGAGCTCGACGTGTGGCGAGAGTGTGATGACATGGAAATAGGGATGTAGCCCCAGAAGTAAAGAATTTCGAAAACAAAAAGATTGCAGCACCACAATTTCACACATGGTCTCCCACTGCATTACTCACTGTGGCCCTAAGTGGCTTGACTAACGTTGATCGGACGGGAAACAGTATTTTCCACTTGGTATGGCCGCAACCGAAAGGGACCTTTTTTGCCGCTCTATACAACGCAAGGAATGCTTTTGAATATCATTCACGCCATGTTCGTTTTTGCGAGTAAGTATGCACAAAAGGGGGCGGTGAACGGAGCTTTCAGGCCCTGCGGCTGGTTTTGCGCCCGAAGCATGTCGTGCAGAACTCTGCATCTGGCGCGACAATTGTGACGGCTGCAATTTTCACGAAACTTTACTTAAGACTATAGAATCCCACAAAACAGACGTTACTCATAATTGCCCACAAAGCAAAGCCACACGAGTCCAACCCTCACAACCCCCTCCCAATTATCTCCGAATCGTACAGCCCGCTGGATTCTCACAATAGTCAACCACTCCCGCGCTTACCCTTGAATACTTGTCATTATGGGTGCGCCGTGCATATTACTCCGGTTGAGTGCGGTGTATGGCGGTGCGTGCTGCGGGCGGTGAGGCAACCAACACCATGACCAAAGGCCGGATTCTCTTTTTGCATGGGTTCACGCAAAGCTCTGCTGTGTTTTACGCCAAGTCTTCGGCTCTCCGCAAGAAGCTCGCCTCTCTTGGCTACGAGTCTGTTTATTTAAATGGCCCCTTGACTTTGACGCCGGCGCAGCTCCCATCGTCCGATGCTCTCTCCAAGTTTGGTTCTGCCACCAACGAAGAAGCCACCAACTTCCGCTCCTGGTGGTTCAAAGACGATAAGGACCGTTACAAAATCGAGCCGGCCATCGAGACTATTCGGGCATATATTGAGTACGGCGAGATTATAGTGGGCTCTGCGGAGGATGCCCAGGCAAACCGGAAAAAGAATGACGAGGCATCAAAGAAGGAGGAACAAAGTGGACAGAAAGACACGGCTGAGACGCCGATCGTGGGTATTATTGGGTTTTCTCAGGGAGCAGGCTTGGCTAGCGTCTTGGTGGACCAGTTTCAGCACATCTTCGGCGTGCCCCTCAAGTTTGCCATTCTCTACTCTGGCTTCAAGGTAGACACACGCAAAATGCCAGAGTACGACCATTTCTACACTAAGGACCACGGCAAATCCACGGAAACGCGGCTTTTGCACGTAGTAGGTGAACTTGATACTGTGATAGGGGATGACAGGGCGTACTCGTTCTATGACATCACAAAGGAGAACTCGGATTTGTTGAAGCACCCCGGCGGCCACTTTGTTCCAAACTCCAAGGTTATGATAGAAAAAGTTACCAATTGGATTCAAGCCTTGGATGCCCCGACAGAAAAGACGCAGCCGAAAGATACCGTGGACGATCTTTTGGCCATGATGAGCGGGTTTGGGAAGTGAGACTGCTGTTCCAAATAGCTCTGCCAAAACTCCTTGCGTTGTGCCTTCACTAGGAGCGGCTTAGTTCTAACCAAATGAGTTCTCTGCGGTTCACGCATTGCATTAAGCACTACTGCGTTGCTAGTCGACCTACAATTATCTTTTTTTTTTTTTTTTCGCTGGCTGAGAGCGGAGCCATTCATTAGCTATGTATCGCATTGAAAAGCACAACGGTACGTCGCCAGTGAATCATTCCCTGTTGAATGCGACTGGTTAAGCTGCTCAATTTGCACCAGGCTGCAAAAAAGTGCTAGGTTTTATGAGGTATTCCAACAGCAGCGGCTCCTCGTGTGGGCGGGGACTAGCAAAGATGGCGAGGCAAGATTCAATCGCCCGTGTGGTGAGACCTTCTTTACTAGACACTAATATTCGAATATCAGAGTGGTGGAACCGGAAACAAGGCTTAAACCTCTGGATCTTTTTGCGCAGTCACATTCAGTGGCCTGTTCGAGAGCCCAGTCCTACACGAAACGGTCTGCGCTGCCAAGTCAAAGGTCTCAACCACCGCATCGCCGTTTCGAGCCGTAATCTCGAGCCAAAATTCTGACTTCGTTCCGTAGACAGCCGTTTCATTCAACGTATGTACCATTCTTTTTTGGTACCCTGGACCACTCCCTTTTCAATACTCTGCACTGTCCATCTACCCGTTGCTTTCCGCGTTGTCCCCTTCTCCCAGCAGATCCTGTCTCCTGCCTAGAGCTCATCCTTGGTGAGAACACCACGCCACTTTGCCAAAGTCTTTTCCCGCTTGGCAAATGCGCCCTCACGCGGCACGAGGCCCAACTGGGCCATCAAAAACTTCTGGATCTTTTTCATATTGGAAACCTTCTTTCCCCCATATTTCTTGAACGTCATTGTTTGCTGGTCGAACGCAAGCAACACTGGAAGCGCGTCATCTTTGGAGACCGGAATATCGACCGCTTGCCCCGCCACCTCGAGACTCAGCTCGTCCTTCCACGACACACTTGCAAGGCTCAAGGAGTCTAGGAAGTCGATGGCCAATGAGCGGGCAAGGGGAGATATCAGGTGCAGGTTCAGCACTATCACTGCCTTCTGCGTGCCGTCGTCCGCCATGAGCCACTCACCGAGCGACTCCGAGAAGCCGTGGAACTTCTTGACGTAGTTCTTGATGCGCCGCCCCAAAAAGTCCGCCATGGGCGACAACTCGCGGGCACCCGTGTACGTCTCCAGCACGTGTTTGCTCTTGGAAACTCGGCCGCGCTGGAACTTGGGCGGCCGGAACACCATTAATGTTGGGTAGCCCTGCACGCGATGCTGGCTGCACAAGGGCTTGTTGATGTCCCGGTCACAGTCCACGGCCGCCACGTTAACGGCGTACTTTGCATTACCATGGATGTAGCGGGCCAACTTGTGGTACACGGGCTTGAGCTGCTTGCAGTAGCCACACCACGGCGCGTAAAACTCCACAATCGTGGTGTAGTTGCTTTTGTACACCACCTTGTCGAAATTAGCGGGCGTGAGCTCGTACACGTGCGGATCCTGGCTGTAAAAACCGGCCATCGCCACGCTGAATAGGGCGAGCATGAGGTGGCACTGCCAGAGCTTCATGATGGTGTGGTGGAGGAGGAACAGTTGTTACGTACGCACTAGTGATGTAGCACCTGCAGGAGCATTGGGAGGAAAGTGGGACCGGCGCTCCAATGGCCACTTGAGGCCGGGAGAGAGACGGAGCTTAAGCGGTGATCCTCAGCGGAGCTCTGGGTCCATTTGGATACTGGGTCGGCTCAGGGCGCCAATGGTGCATATGGCGCTGAAAAGGTGCCTTTTTTGACCACTGACTCAATGTCTTGGGTGATTGGGTAACTACGCCTTGTTTCTTGCGTGCTCTGGTACTTTGTTATACTTCAAGTGAAACAAGTCTGCGCCCGCTTCACTTTTGCCGTGCACTATTCGTGTTTCAGGAACTTCACTACCATGGAACAAGTGACTGATTCAGTCTCGATGACCACTTTCACCTCCGGTGCCCGGGCATTATACAGTGGAGGCTTGAAGAGCTTTACGAAACATCATTGATTGCTTGCATAGCTATAAGAGGAGAGTTGAGAGCTGCCGTTTTCATGGTCTATACGCTCCACTGAACAAAGTATCCGAAAACTCGATTCTGTTGGTCAACTTGACAGAAACGCTGGAGCAATTGAAACAATTTCATTTGTTGGCAAGGAAAACGGGTGGAGACTTGGACAATTATCGGGTGCTTGTTCAACAAGCAGCGGCGGGAGGCCCTTATAAGTCCCGTCCGTATTGAGATGCAAGTAAGCAAACAGAAGTGTGCTTGGCACAGAAGATACCGTGAACAGCTGATGCTCCATTGCGGCCGAAAGTCACACGGGAGTTTCAGTCCACAGAATGAAGCAGCTTGGGTGGAAATAAGCTCTTTTTACTTGGAGTCTTCAGGTGCGCTAGGCCACAATTCATGATGATAATGTTGCAACGTGTCTAGAGACAAGCATCCACGTCGAATGATGCACAAGTTGTAACGAGGACATGAGCCATACACCTCTTGCTCTGGATCGCACATGGCCAAATTCAACATAAAAGTAGCATTCGTCATCAAGCCATTGTGTCCATCACATAGCGTACCGTGCATCTGCTTCAACACCTCACCTCCTCCACATCGTATACTTTCAACACAACCCTCAACACCGCAAACCCTCAACACCGCAAACCCTCAACGCCGCAAACCTTCAACACCGCAAACCTTCAACACCGCAAACCCTCAACGCCGCAAACCTTCAACACCGCAAACCTTCAACACCGCAAACCCTCAACACCGCAAACCTTCAACTTCGTACACCTTCTTCAACAATACCTCTTTACATCTTCAAATTCCCCCAAAGCTCCTTTCAATGCGCCCTCAAAGACTTCAAAATCCTTCAAAGACCCTCTAAAGACCCTCCAACACCTCAAATACCCCTTTCATGCGTGCATTAGATATACACCCCAAAGAAGTTACACGCATAGACGCTTGTCAACCCAATGGAGAGAGAGGCCACCACAGCACTCGCGAAATACTTGAGAGCACTGGCGTTTTTGTTGAGAAGCGTCAGCGCCACTGCGCCAAATGACAAGACGGCGAGAAGAAACGTGAGGGCCTGCTGATACTGGCTGAGCTGCGAGGGCAAAATCTCATGACTGTTCGAAGAAAAATCCTTGGCGAGTGCCACGAAGCGCTCGAGACTCTGTTGTTCCGACATGGCGCGTATCTTTAAATGGTGTCGATGCGGAGTTGTTGCGCGCGTGGCTTTAGTGGGTGTTGACTGCGAAGTGGTAGTACGCGCGTGTGCAGGAGCCCTGGCCACTGGCCCACGTCGCCGCCATGGATCACCAGCCACGCCGCCATGGACCACCAACGCCGCATTGAAAGCACCTGCAGCGCCGCCTGCACTCGGCACGCGGTACCGGGCGGGGCCCGGGGGCTCGGCCCCCAATCCTGGTGCACGGGTCTTCGTGGTGCACGGGTCTGGTGCACAGAGCAGCTGACCGCCTCGTCGTTCTCTGCCCCACAATGTCTGGCTGGAACACAATTGTCTCGGATGCAGGGGTGTTCACGGAGCTCATAGAGCGCCTAGGCGTGCAGGACTGCCAGTTCAGTGAGCTCTACTCCATTGATGCGGCCTCCCTTCAGGCATTGGCGCCCGTGCACGCCGTGGTGTTTCTCTTCAAGTACGGCACAGTGGACAGCGCCAGCGACGGCCCGTTGGACGGCGAGTACGACAAAGACTACCAGGAAAAGGGCATTTTCTTCGCCAAGCAAACGGTGCAGAATGCGTGTGCCACGCAGGCCGTGATCAACTGCCTTTTGAACAAAACCGACCAGATCCAGATCGGTGGCGAGCTCGCCAACATACACTCGTTTGTGGCGGGCTTCGACTCTGAAACGTGCGGCGACACCATCTCCAACAGCGACGTGATCCGTAGTGTCCACAACCTGTTCTCGGCGCCAAAGTTCATTGATGCCGAGGACCGCCGCCGGCCGCCCGTGGACGAGAAAGACAACGGGCTCTTCCACTTTGTGACTTATGTCAACATCAACAACACCATCTATGAAATGGACGGCTTGAAAGCGTACCCCATCCGGCATGCGACTTTGGACCGTGCAGACGACTTTTACCAGGTGCTCCCGCTGATCCTCGAGCGGCGCATTGCCAAGTACGTGGGTGAAATCCGCTTTTCTCTTCTTGCCATCACCAACGACAAGTTGCGCTATGCGCAGGAGATTGGCGACCTGGAGGGCGTGCAGCAGGAGCTGCAGCGCCGGGAGTTGTGGTCCCGTGATAATGCCCTCCGCCGTCACAACTACACTAATCTCATTGTGGAGCTTTTGCGCGGTGTTTCGGAGTCTCGCGAGTGGCCGGAGATTCTCCAAGATGCCAAGAAGGCCTCCAAACTCCGCCACACCTACCAGTAAAGCGCCAGTTGAAGTGGCCGGCTGGAGATTCGGGTCAGTGGAACCCTCCACGGCACTTATCTTACTCTTCGGTGGTGACGTGGCTCGTGATCAATCTTCGTGTTATTTGCTGGCAGATGGTGAATCCACACTAGGTCCTCATCTGCTTAATAGTGTTTCCGAGGAGAAGGCAACAGATATATACAAGAATGCACAGCAAGCTCGAAGCTTTAGTCCATGGCAAGACGCCATCTCGCTGGCGCCCCATTTGCCTCACGAGAGGCTGCGTCATGACCATCTTACAATTCGACGAGCTGCCTCACAAAGTCAACATAAGCTGGCGAAAGCACAGCCTCATATAGCCTTGTGCCACGCCATGTTTCTGTGCCCATACTGTATGTAGTCAACAGTATTCGAAGGCGTGATTCGAGAATTCTGAAGCAGCCGAATCCACATGCGTATGATGTAAGAGGCGCGTACGAAAACAAAGCCTTACAAGTCCTGGATATCTGCGGCAAATGCCTGATGCCCCTCTGCGTCTTGTCACCCTTGACACGCAGCATTGGGGTCCTTCCACAGAGCCGCATCTACTCGTAGGAGCCGAATCCGCCAAAGCCAAAGAGCCCGCCACTCGAGCGGCTATGCCGAGAAAAGTAATCGAAATCAATACTTACGGCGTTAGCAAGTAGTATTGCCCTCTGGTCAAGTGTCAAGGGCCCTGCCACCTTGGGGTACAAATCACCTAAGCCGTCAAAGCTGGCCGGGTCCATGCGGATAATGTAAACCCCGGTATCGGTGAAGAACTCGCGCCCGAGACCAACCCAGTTACGGTCCACAGAGCCAATGACGTCGCCGTCTTGGTTGCGCACTGGAAACTCAAACGCCAAAAAGCCGGAGTCGATCTCACCGAACTGTGCATAATCATCGGTGGTTTCGTCCTCAAGCTTGAAAAGATTGTAACGGCGGCGCCAAAGGTGCCAGCTCTGCACAGACTCGCCAAGGATCTCGTGCATGAGGTTTCCGGCGGAATCCACGCCGGGGAGGTACGCCTTGATGTGTGAGTTGATGAAAGAAAACGGCCGCTTGATGGTGAGCACACATTCGCCGTAGTTGTTGAACACATCAATGTCAAACGGCCGGTGGAGGCGGAAAAACTGCCGCCCAATGGCCTTGAGAAGCCCGTAGTCCTTTTCCTGCATGTAGCCGACCTGCTCCCCCACCAGGTTCATGATCTTATACCGGTTGGCCTGTTCAAAGCCGAGAAACACGTTCATGAACTCCACCTGCCGCTCCACCACGAGCGTGGGCTCCAGGAGAAGCTCGTATACGCCGTCATCTGGGGTTATGAGCCCGTTCTCGTTTGGGGGTACTTCAAAGACCGTCCGAAACTGGCTGGCGGCCCCGGAATACGCGCCGGCATCCGCAGACGGTTTGTTTTGGTAGTAGAAGTCGCCGCTCTGCTGTTGCTGCCGCCTTTGGAGCGCACGGACCTCCTCCGGCGTCAACTCCCGCGCCTGACGAGTTCGGCTCCGCGCCGCCGAGTGGGCAATGGCCCGTGCGCCCATTGATGCCCGGAATAGCGGCATCGCTTGTCTTGTGGTGGCGCAATGGGTGGCGCTTTGGGTGGCGCTTCGAAGGGTTCGGAAAAGCATGTGGTGCTGGGGGGTGCGCACAATTGCGGTGTATTGGGTTGCGACAGCGAAACTGGAAGACACGCGAGGAGCGGAAGCGAGCAGGAGATTTGCAGCCGTAGAGAAAGAAAGAAGACAAGTACAGAGCTGGAAAAATTCTCGGCCACGCTGTGAAACATATTGATGCAGAGTGCACATGGCCTGGCCACGTGAATCCGCCGCCCGCCGTGTGCTGCCTCTGTGCTATGCAGTGCAGCCCTCGCCATCAAAAAGGCTTTATGTTTTTTGTATCATTGGTGGAGGGCATGGCGGGCTCAAGTCGGGCCCAAGCCGAATCACGTGGCATTTCGCCCGCCATGCCTTATTTTGGCATCTGATTCAGGCCTCTGGCAAACCTAACATGTACATGATTGGCCACGTTGTGTAGCAAAGAGACAGGCTGAAACTTCCAAGCCGTGGCTCTCAGTATTCGAAGAGCCTATAACTCAGTGCCCCACAGAATGAGCCGCTGCTTGGATTTCACGAGGTGGGATCGCGGGGAACCAGACTCAGCTTCCTGTAGTGACGGAATGCTCTCCAGCACGCCCACTCGTGTACGTGATAAGTTGCCTACAGAGTCTTGGAGGTCTTGCCTATTTGATGCCTGGATCGCCGGCCTCGGGGTCTGTGGCGACTGTTTATGTATTGCCTGGGGCTGTCTTATTTTCCAAATATGCCCTGACTTTTTTGCGCTTACTTGAGCTTTGTGCTTGTGCCTGGAATAGGCGTGTTTCCAGCCAACATATCCTTCATGTACTCGTACACCGTAAAGGTGACGGCCTGGCCCGGAGCCACTCTCATGATTCTTGGAGTTATACCCTTGTACAATGCATTGACACCCTCTTCCTTGATCAACTGCCTACCGATCTTAGCGATTCTGACCCATCCAGACTCGTTAGAGGCGTATGACGTTTTTTGCAACCGCGTCTTGATGGTGTCCAAGGGAGCGTTGGACAAAGGCCCCAAGGCACCAGAGAAAAGACCAATCAAAGACGTTTCCCACGATGGCAACGTCTCCAAGTTGTGATACTCCTGCAAATACTCCTTCAACTTCGAGTACACAGTGAAGTTGACACCCTGATTGGATGCTTGCCTGGCGGCTGTTAATGACACACCGCGGTACAAGGTACTGAAGCCCTCCTCCTTGACGATAAGATACGCCGCGTGTGGGGCGTTTCTGTACTTTGGTACGTCCAAGGGGTCGGCCATGGAGTGGTGCTGCGCCTGTAAGCGGATCTTCACCACCTCCATGGGGTTGACCACCAACACGGCCTCGGTGGTTCCTGCACCCACCCCTGCGAGGAAGGTGGCTTTGGTGGAGATATTGCCCTTGTCGTCTTTCAAGAGTGAGCGGTAGAACTCGTAAGACTGGAACCGAATACCCATCTTGGGCACGATACCTAAAATCACGGCACCGAGGCCCTTATAGAGCGATAAGAACGTTTCTTTCTGCACGATGTTGAGACCGGTACGTACAAACCCGGGCGGCGTCTTTCCGGACTTCTTGTACAATTGCATCCGGACCTTGACCGTGTCCAAGGGGTGGCAACAAAGCGCCTCAAAAAGGCCTGCCGTTCCCCCGGCCACCAAATCGGTGATGGATCCTCCTTTCTTCTGGTTGGACATTGCTGTATATGGTGTTTAATGAATGGCTAAATTATTCGTAGAGGCAGAGGTGCTGTGAGCGAATGGCGTGGTACTCAAGAGTCTGGCAATCAGTGGGTAGAGGTGTTCGGCAGAGCAGTAGGACCAGCTAGTTGATGCAGTGGCTGCAATTGGCAATGATTAGCAAGTGGTAGCAAAATAAATAGCAATTGATAGCAAAAGAGCCGAGATGGTTGTGAAAAATTAGGGCCGCCGGTGTTATTTATACCCGCCCCACAAATGCAGCTGCCGCGTGTGAGACGGAGCCCAAGCTCCTTTTCCCCGAGGCTCTGGCAAATGCGCTGCCTGCACACCAGCATTTATTTACAGCTACCGCTTACGCTAGAGCGGCTCCCAAGGCTTAAGGTTTCCTTTTCGGGGCGCCGGAACCTGCTTGTATGCCGGCCTTTTCCAGCTGCTTTGAGCTGTTGGGTGAGAGTTTCACGGAGTGGGGTGCGCGTGCGTCGAATCCGGGGTTACCCCGGATTTGTGCATCTCGTGGGAACTCAAAAATCCGGTGCTTCCAGAGACGGTTTCCCCTCCAGATAGCTGGTATTGGCAATATACGGCCGGATTTCAGCCCATGCTTTCAGGCCCGAAAACGCAGCTCCCCTTGTGCTGGGAGATGCTTGCGGGTACCGCGTCGGCTGCCGGACTCCGTTCATCCGAGGCCAAACGGTGCGCCCAGTGCATATACCGGGGTACACAAGCCCTCGGAATCGGCCAAGTGCGAGGCCGTGGGCGACGCTTTGGATCTGGGCCCCGTATTCTTACGGGCATCTATTCGGCCTCGAGCGCTCTCCCCTCTGTAATATGGATACGAGTCGCCCCGCTGTGCCGGCATTTTGTTGTGCGAGAGGTTATCGCTCGGGCCAGCGCTCCTGGTGTACGGGTGTATGTGCACATGCTACGGTGCACTGCTTCCAAAGTGGTTGGGTGTCTGGCAGTGTACGCAATAGTGTTCTATGTCTCTAAGATCTAAACCATCTGCTGTATAACGCACGGGTCGCTCTCCATACAAAGGACCTGATCCATCCAGCGGTCTAAATGGGCCACGACGTCGCGGAACACGGTACCTGTTCGCTTGGGAACGGCCCCGGGCCGCAAAGTTCGGAGGTGGAGCAAGAGCAGGCGAATGGCGGTTGCAGAGTCCGAATCGAGCGTCCCCGAACGGCGCAATATCATGTAACTAAAGTTAGTAGCTCTGCTGGGGCGGTTTGCGCCACGTGCTCGGGCACATGTGCGGAGGCTGCGTACCTTGTGAAGAGAGGAGTGTCTGTTTTTAGCAAGTGCTCAAGGCGGGCGATATCATGGGCCAATGCCCTGAGTGTCTGGTGCCCACTGTGAGCGGCGCTTGTGCGGCAGTACATGGCGGTCCCTTTGTTGGAGTAGTCACAAAGTGCCGTATTCTGCGCGGCTGGCACTTGTCCCACCTGACCAGGCCCTTGAGTGTCTGCAGAACTTGGAGCACCTTGAGCGGCAAATAGAGCACCTTGAGCCGCAAATAGAGCACCTTGAGCCGCAAATAGAGCACCTTGAGTGTCTACAGTGCATAGAGCACCTAAAAGTGCCGAGCTTGCCCCGTGCCGCAGCGGTGGGTGGCCTTTCACTTTCGGAAGCCTCATGGCGGCATCGTCACTTGTACGAGTGCTTTGCCACATCCGCTCTATTCCAAGACGATTTGACAGCGAAAAAAGCCCCGCCCCGTACGCTCAAACCCAGCGCTTCAGCCAAAGGCCCGATCCGGTCACGTGGGATAAGCTCGATTCCAGAGGCTGCTCCCCTCATCCGGCACACGGGCATGTGGGTGCGCGCGCAATGTCGCGCGTGGGCCCAGCACCTACTATTTTCTGCCGCAGGCAGAGCGTATGCAGGCCGATCGCGAAAACGTCGCTCACTCTCCATACTCACTCCACACGTAGCGCTCCCAAAGCATCTTCCACACGCCGGCAATCGACATCCGCCGCTCCGCACAAAGAGGCATCCCCTACAGCCGTACCACTTCACTAATCTCCTGGTGACTGGTCGAGTTCAGCGTACTTGTGCTTCACCGGAATCACACGTCAGAGAGCGAAGACTCACCCCAATCTTCGGCTACGGTCGCCACCGCTCATATTAGCGTGCTCACAAGCTCGCCACCGGTCTACATTATAGACCTCAGTCACAACCCCCGTCCATCAGCGCCAAAAAAGTCGCCGGCACTTCATGAAACTCCTCACGCTCCTTTTCGCAGCAGTGGCCCTTGCCATTCCAAACAGGGACTATGCTAACAAACACTACTTCCTCGTGGAAGTCGACACGCTGCAAAACACCTCTCTTCTACATGACTTCATAGACACCTACAAGCGCGTCTTCACCTTCGAGCACGCCGCACGGGCGCTCGACGACCACTTTGTCTTTTCCATCGAAAAGGACGCTAAGGACTACGCGTTCTTGGGCAACTTCCGGTCCAACCCCGAGCGCGTGATGCGCCGCGACGGCAATGAGGCCTTGTATGATGCTTTGGTGCAAGCCCCGGGCGTCCGGTCCATCCACATGCTCCCGGAAAAACGCCTAGAGAAGCGATTGCCTGTTTTCTACAACAGTCGCAACAAACTCAGCGACACGAACCCCAAGGCTGCCACTTTAGCAGAAACGTCCGACACAAAAACCCATAAGAAGCCTGGTGCTGTGAGTAAGTTGAAAATCGTCGATTCTCTGCAAGAGCCACAGAAAGACGCTGCGGACAAACTCGGCATCGAGGACCCCCTCTTTCTCGAGCAGTGGCATCTAATCAATTCCCAATATCCTGGTCACGACGTCAATGTCAAGCCCGCATGGCTTGACGGTTTCCGAGGTCAAGGCGTTTCTGTGGCTATTATCGATGATGGGCTCGACTACGAGCTGGAGGACTTGGCATCCAACTTCAATCCCAAAGGCTCCTGGGACTTCAACGACAATCTGGCGCTCCCTAAGCCCCGGCTCTTTGATGACTACCACGGCACTCGGTGTGCCGGCGAGGTAGCAGCCGTAAAAAATGACGTGTGTGGACTCGGCGTGGCGTACGAGGCCAAGGTTGCGGGCATCCGCATTCTTCTGGGGCCCATCACCGCCGAAGATGAGGCCGCGGCCATGGTCTACGGCCTTGAACACAACGATATCTACCTGTGCTCCTGGGGCCCTACTGACAATGGTAGAACTGTGGCTGCGCCCGATGCCGTGGTCAAAAAAGCCATGATCCGCGGCGTGCAAGATGGGAGAGAGAACAAGGGTGCCGTTTACGTCTTTGCCAGCGGGAACGGTGGCCGAATGAATGATCAGTGCAATTTTGATGGCTACACAAACTCGATCTACTCCATCACGGTGGGCGCTATCGACCACAAGGGTTTCCACCCATCTTACGCAGAAGCATGTTCTGCTGTCATGGTGGTCACATATAGCTCGGGGCTGGGTGAGCATATTCACACCACAGATATTCACAAAAAGTGCCTGGCCGCCCATGGAGGCACGTCGGCTGCTGCTCCCTTGGCTGCGGGGGTGTATGCTCTCGTTTTACAAGCAAACCCCAACTTGACCTGGCGAGACGTTCAGTATGTCTCGGCCATGGCTGCGGTTCCAGTCAACCAAGAAGATGGAGAATACCAGGAAACCGCGATTGGAAGAATGTACTCGCATAAGTACGGCTTTGGAAAAATCGACGCGTCGGCTCTAGTAAAGCAGGCACTTGCCTGGAAGAACGTTAAGCCGCAAGCCTGGAATTACGGCGATGTTGTGAAGGTTGGGGAGAAGGTCGTGGCGCCGCTCTCAGAAGAACTGAAGATCATTTCCAGTACATATTATGTTTCGGCGAAGGATTTAGAGGTGATGAATGTGGAAAGGCTCGAGCATGTTACCGTGAAGGTGAATATTCAATCTCAGTCCCGAGGCAAGCTCCACGTGCAACTCATCTCTCCCCTGGGCCTCGTGAGTAAACTCGCTTGGTACCGCGAAATGGACCAGATCAATACTGGTCTTCACGACTGGACCTTCATGTCCGTCGTGCACTGGGGCGAGAAGGGTGTAGGCAACTGGACATTGCAGGTGAAGAGTGCCGCCGAAAACACCATAACCTTGGATGACTGGCAGCTCCGAATGTTTGGAGAGTCTGCAAATGCTGAGAAGGCTGAGAAGTTTGATTTAGACAAGGACTATGCGCAGGTAAGAAGAGAGAGGCTGTCAGATGGGCAGATTGTTCGACAACTGTCTGCATCTAGCGCTACAGCTTCTGTATCCTCTGCTGCCTCTACAACTTCTGCTTCCTTTGACTCAACATCTGCCCCAAGTTCTGCTGCCTCTGCGTCAAACTTCGACTCTAGTGCTTCCACTACAGCCGATTCTACGATCTTGCACTCGACTGCTGAACTTTCTCAAAGTGCTGAGGCATCTAGTACCTCAATGCCGCTAGAAGATTCTGCAGAGCCCGAGGAAGGTGCTCACAAGGTCGTCATGTCCGATCACTCGTGGCGTTACTTTCTCGTCTTCAGTATCGCCGTTGTCTTCATAGTTGGGGTGTATTTAGCGAGGTGGCAAAGTGACCGCAGCAGCTCCCGCCGCCGCAGAGGTGACTTTGAGTTTGACATCATTCCCAATGAGGATTACTCAGATTCTGATGACGAACACTCCTTTGACTTGCAGCTGCCCAGCAACGAGCAAAGGGAAAGACAAGCACTTTTCGATGACTTCAACGATGCATCTTTGCCTGATTACGATGGTGATATGTTTCAAATAGGCGACGATGAAGAACATGATGGAAAGGTCGTTGGAAACGAAGGCAAGCAAAGCGAGCTTAATGGAACAAAGAGTAAGGGGGAAGCTGAGAGCGAAGGAGCTCGTGAAGGAGCTGCTGAAGGAGATCGTGAAGGAGATCGTGAAGGAGATCGTGAAAGAGCTGCTGAGGAGTAGCGCAGCAGAATACCCGCCCTGAATAGGTCGGCATCAGCACTATTATACCATCCATAAACGCTACTTAACCTTCGGCACACAGCTCAGCGCGATCGATCAATGACCCATTGCCAAAATATCCACCTGCTTATCCACAAAGACGATGGGGCGCTGTCGATTGGGTATAGATCAATTGCTCAAACCCGAGAGATTTGGAACTAAAGCTTAGGCTCGGCGAGTTTGTAACAAAAGAGAAACGGCAGCCCAATCTGTTGGGCTCGATTCATAAGGGTCTGTCCTGATGGGCGGCAGATTGAATCAAGATGCTTCCGTCAAGAGTCTTTCAGATGCCAGTGAAAGACTATGACTTTGCTTGGCCAAATCAAGCTTGGTTGCTCGCTCAACCCAAACTAAATAATGGACAACAGCATTCCGTCCAAGACGAGACAATTCTGAATACCTGGCTGAGCATACCCTTGCAACCCTCTTGTCTGCCTATCATATACTGTTGACGTCAACTCTTTCTAAGCAACCCCATAAGCGGCAAGTCAACTTGCACGCATAAAGCAGCTCCACCTCTGGGTCATTCTTACATTGAGAGGAATCCGCTTTGTCGCTTCTCGCCTCCTGCCGTGCCCTAAGCTTCACCCCTTTCTCGCAGATGGAGCGCACTCACCCACTGAGCCGGTGACATGTGACTCCTCCGAACTTCATCAGCTAAAGTAAATAGAAATGCATTGCCCATAGCTGCTCTAAATCACACGGCCCTGTGTTCTGCACATAAAACCCTGGTCTAGACAGCGCCGGCCGAAAGGAAGACTACCTCCTGTGCACGTGACATGAGGCTCACGTGCAAGGTGGCAATCCGCTCGGGCCCCGACGTTCCATTGTGCAGGCACGATCTCCAGCGCTCTGAGCCGCCTGCACTACTTACACAAATACAATTCCACAATACTTAAGGCGCCCGTCCCCACGTCACCAACAGGCTGTTTTGCCGGCTCCATATAGCCCCCTGAAACCGCACGTGCAGTAAGGTGCCGGTGCACCCGCGGATGATGTCGCACGCTTATCGGCGGCACCGGCGCTCCATTGCGCTGAAGCAAGTGTTGTATACAAGATCGGAATACACCCTTGCACTTTTCTCGCCACTGCTTTTCACGGCAATTGTATAAGAGTGCTTTTTCACGACAATCGTATCCCACTGGAATAATTACACACTGAAACCATGTCCGAATCTTTTGGAGAATACGCTTCGATCATTGTCTTTGGCGCCTCTGGTGACTTGGCCAAAAAGAAGACTTTCCCGGCGCTCTTTGGCCTCTTCAGGGAGGGGCAATTGCCACCAAAGGTCAACATCATTGGCTACGCCAGATCTGATCTAAAAATCGAAGACTTGCGCAATACCATCAAGGAGCACTTGAAGTTGGACGACGGCAAGGCCAAGGACAAGGTGGACGACTTTTTGCAATTGGTTTCATACATCTCTGGCCCTTACGACAAGCCCGAGGGTTACCAAAAGTTGGAGGATGCTATCAAGAAGTATGACGAGAAGAATTCCGTCGAGAAGTCCGAGCGCTTGTTCTACTTGGCATTGCCCCCCTCGGTGTTCTCGGGAGTTGGCGCCCACATCAAGAAGTACAACTACCCAGAGCACGGTAAGTTGAGATTGATTGTGGAGAAGCCCTTCGGCCGTGACTTGAAAACCGCCAGACAAATGCAAAAGGACTTGGCTCCTTTGTTCACAGAAGACGAGTTGTACAGAATTGACCACTACTTGGGCAAGGAAATGGTCAAGAACTTGTTAGTGTTGCGCTTCGGCAACCGCATGTTGTCGGGAGTGTGGAGCAACAAACACATTTCCTCTGTGCAAATCTCCTTCAAGGAAAAATTCGGTACTGAAGGCAGAGGTGGCTACTTTGATGACATTGGCATTGTTAGAGATGTGATGCAAAACCACTTGTTGCAAGTTTTGACCTTGCTCACCATGGAGAGACCAGTCTCTTTCGACCCTGAAGCCGTCAGAGACGAGAAAGTCAAGGTATTGAAGGCCATGGCCGACGTCGCCAAGGATGACATCTTGATTGGTCAATACGGCAAGTCCGAGGACGGCCTGAAGCCAGGATACTTGGATGACGAGACGGTTAAGGGTGACTCTAAGTGTGTGACCTATGCCGCCTTAGGTTTCCACATCAACAACGAGAGATGGGACGGTGTTCCCTTCGTCTTGAGGGCAGGAAAGGCTTTGGAGCAATCTAAGGTGGAAGTCAGAATTCAATTCAAACAGGTGGCTAAGGGCATTTTCAACGACATCCAAAGAGATGAGTTGGTAATCCGTATCCAACCTAATGAGGCAGTGTATTTGAAGATTAACTCGAAGATCCCTGGAATCTCCAACGAGACTTCCTTGACAGAGTTGGACTTGACCTACTCCAAAAGATACTCTGAGGACTTCTGGATCCCTGAGGCCTACGAAGCATTGATCAGAGACGTTTATCTCGGTAATCACGCCAACTTTGTAAGAGACGACGAGTTGGATGTCTCATGGCAATTGTTCACGCCAATCTTGGAGCTTATTGAAGGCTCTGATGCCCCTACCTTGCACAACTACCCCTACGGATCAAAGGGCCCTAAGGAATTGAAGAACTTTTTGCTGAAGTTCGGCTACGTTTTTGACAACGAGGGCTCCTATCAATGGCCAACCACGACGCCTTCGGTCAAGGGTAAAATCTGAGAACGATATCGGTTGAGCGTGTGAGAAGCAATGCACTAATTCATCAAATAGATTGTGGTAACAGAATTAACCAATCCGACTGCAATAGATACCATGAACTTCAATAAACATTTACAGTGAAACGAGTATGCTTGGGCCCGGCGAACGAGGCTGGTGTAACAAACATAAGGATAATTCACATTAACGTGATCGAGGTGGCCATTAACTACAGCCAAGTACGTGATACGTCTCTGCTTCTGGACAAGTAAACTAGCAAATTTTGATTCAGTTTTCATCAGACATCCATGGAAGGTCATATGGCGGTCACTGGCATACGAGAATGGGTTCATTGTATGCTACCGAGGAAACTGCGAATGTTAAGGATCTTTCATCACTTGAAAACTAAAAAAAACTTGGGCTTGTTGTCCAAAGTACAGGGCTTTGGGACTTGGAACCTTATAATGCTCCTTCACACACGCTTCCAACGATCAAAAAAGATGTTGTCTTGCGCGAATCAGATCTGCTTAATACTGGCAAGTATAAGCCCCCCCTACGGCTGACTGCAAAGAAAGCCTGTATGCAGAGGAGACGGATTTCAACCCTGTCGTCATAGTCGAATCAGACTGGGAAAGAAGAAACTTAATATCATCATCTTCATTGCAAGAAAACACCCAATCTGAGAATTGTAAGCTTGTGTGAAGGAGAATCACCATGATTCCCTGTGGTCTCCAAAATTTTTAATGAAATTGCAAGGAAATCGCGGTGGCTTTATATCCTCACGCGCGAAGAGGTCCTGCACGTGTGGCGTGTTACCCGCAGCGGGCACTGGATGAATGTCGGTTCGAATGGGGTTAAAGATATGAAAGGGAAGCATGAGGCCATTTTGTAGTCGGTGTTCTTAGAATCTGAGGGAGGGACCTAAAAAACGAGTGGTGCATCAAAAAGCAGAATAAAAATAAAATGTGTGGTCGCCTTTTTGAAAAGCTGGAAAAAATCAGGTCACACCCGGATTCGAACCGGGGTTGTTTGGATCAGAACCAAAAGTGATAACCACTACACTATGCAACCGATTATTGAAAGTAATCTTTACTATTAGAATAGCAAATCCAATATCAAGAAATTTTCGCCCTGCGGTGTCACAAGATGACTTTCAAATCAGACAGATTTGGACCACTCGATTTTGAAAAAGGCTTCGACTTAATTTCAGCTGCTCGAGAGTACATTCGCAGCTGACAAACATGGCATAGAGCACAGGGTGTCATTTCCAATACACGAGCGCTTTCGCATAGGATACTACCCAAGTGGATGCTATTAAGTCCTGACGCCTGGTAATGCTCAGCTTCGCTGCTGAGTCTTGGAATCGGCCCTGGGCTGTAAGAGAAAGACACAGTTCCCAGTCAACGCTCCTATTTCTTGCTTGTGAATAAGGTAGCACGCTGGTAGAAGCATTGAGCACATTGTGCTAAAGCTCGGTGGGTGGAATTGGTTGCGCCTGCATCAAGCGCCATCGTGCCTCCCAACAAGGTCTTGTACCCGAAACAGGACCGTCTCACCCGCGACACTAGATCAAGTAAAGGTGAGATAAACTCTCCATTCACTCCACACCACAGCACCCATAGGAGACCCTGGTAATTGGATCATAGCCTGATGCAATACAAAATTAGTACTAATTTCCAATTAGGGAAGTAGTAGTTTGTACTTAAATGGGTCTTTGTTCAACGTGTTGACCAACGCAAGCAATGCCAAGATGCGGCATGCAGTGAGACACAGCAATTGAAGCTTGCAATTGCTGCCAGTGGACATGGTATTCAGTCTCATATTCACATAAATTTCCGAATCCTAAGGAGTTGCAAATAGACAGCTCCCATTGCAGGTGTGAGCTTTCAATGGCTACTTTCATGACTAGGTACAAAACCACTAAGACTGAGCATTCAACATCACGTTAATCCAGAACAGGAAGCCCAAGACGAGAAACAGAACGCAGCAAAGAGCTGCGTGGAAAAACATTGGCCTTGTTATTGGGTTCGAGGAGCGTGTTGTCTCCGTGTGCACATTTGCAGCCTCTTCGATTTCGCAGCCCCTTCTCAGCCACAAACAAATGTAAGTCCCCAATTTGGCTTCTGCCTTCTTCTAGTCGTCTCCTATCTTTGCCATTGGAATCTCCTATCTTCGCCGTTGGAATTTGCCTCGGTGTCATTGTGCTCTCCAATGTGGCCCCGGTTTCCCGACACAAGTCCCTGTGTTGACGCATAACGCCCAAACAGCTCAGAATATGATTAAGGGGACAGCTTAGATATTAAACAAGGGGACGAGGTTTTTCAGACCATCATTTCCTGCGGACTCCCAGAGGAATCAGAGGGTGAATAAGAAGGAGGGTATGGAAATAGACGGGCCTCACGGATGTCTGTATATAAAGACGAGGCAGGAGTTTCAGCGCGCTTGGAAACCCGTGCACCTGGTTTCGCGCTCACTAAATTAACACCGCATAACCTCGTCCAAGCACTCAACAAGTCCTGCCCATGTCCAAAAGAAGAGCATACCCACAACCGCAGTACGCGGCCACTCCGCAGCCACCGGCAGTGGCTCAATACAACCAAGGTTACGGAGCAGAACAGTTGCAGCAAAACTTCAACAACATGAATATCAACCCGGCTGCCACTGCGGCTAACCCAGCCATGGCCAACGGTGCTCCCCACGTCAATGGCGGCTACCAGCCTCAATACGGTGCCCCTGCTGGTCAATACGACCAGTATTCCCAGCAAGCAGGCCAGTACCAGCAGCAGGTCCCTAGCACACCAAACTACGGGCAACCAGGAGGAACTCCAGCGCAATACGGCGATTACAACGCAGGCTTGGCTCCTCAAGCCTCTGGTGGATACCAAATGGGAGGTGCGCTGCAAGCATTGCCCTTGAACCAATTATACACTACTGATTTGTCAAAGGAATTGCCTCCGTCCATCAGCGACTTGTCCTTGCCGCCTCCGCCAATAATCTTGCCAAGTGACTCTCAGCTTATTCCATCGGCACAGGACACCAATGCCAACCCAGACTACTTCAGGTCTACCTTGAATGTGATTCCAACCACAGGTTCTCTCTTGAAAAAGTCCAAATTGCCATTGGCCTTGGTAGTGAGACCCTACAATGACTTGCATGACGAAGACGAGCAGATTCCAGTCACCAGAGACACCACCATTTCCAGATGTCGTCGTTGCCGTGGCTACATCAACCCTTTTGTTACTTTGACCGATACTTACAAGAAGTGGCGGTGTAACTTCTGTGGCTTGCAAAACGACATTCCTGCTGCCTTTGACTATGACGATGTGACTCAGGTCGCCACCGATAGGTATAAGCGTGTGGAGTTGAACCATTCTGTCGTGGAGTTTGTGGCCCCTAAGGAGTACATGGCAAGAACGCCACAACCGATTATTTACACATTTATCATCGATGTGTCTTCTGATGCTATCAACTCGGGTATGACCTCGACTGTTTCCAGGACAATCTTGGAAAGCTTGGATAGAATCCCAAACAAGAACAAGACCGCTAGGATCTCGATCATTGGTGTGGACTCCTCGTTGTATTATTTTAGGTTCAAGGAAGGCTTGGTGGACGCTCCGGACATGTTAGTCGTCTCGGACATAGATGAGCCATTTTTGCCCTCCCCAGAAGGATTGTTGATCAATTTGGATGAGAACAGAAAATCTATTGAGAAATTGTTGTATGAGTTTCCTTCATACTTCGAGGACACTGCTAATAAAAGCTTTGCTTTGGGTCCAGCTTTAAGAGCTGGTCATAAGATGATTTCCAGCATTGGAGGAAAGTTGATCGTATTCTCTTCAAGCTTGCCTAACGTTGGTGAGGGTAAGTTGGCAGTGAGAGATGAGGCTGCCCATTCGGGTAAACCTAAGGAGTCGCAAGCGCTATTGACTGCCGCAAACTCCTTCTACAAGTCATTTGCCGTGGAATGCAATTCTGCGCAAGTCACCATCGACTTGTTTTTGACTGGCTCCAAGTACCAAGATGTGGCAACATTATCAAACTTGCCCAGGTTTACCGCAGGCCAAACACATTTCTATCCATCCTGGATCTGTACGAAGATCGAGGACGTCACTAAATTGTCGAAAGAAATAAGCGAGCATTTGTCAATGGACATCGCCTTGGAGGCCGTCTTGAGGGTGAGATGTTCCTCTGGTTTCAGAATGAGCGGATTTTTCGGAAACTTCTTCAACCGGTCGTCTGATCTTTGCTCTTTCCCAACATTCCCAAGAGATCAAGGCTATGTTATTGAAGTAAGCATTGAGGAAACCATTCCTAAGACAGTTGTTTACTTCCAAGCTGCCGTTCTACATTCCACGTGTTTTGGCGAGAGGAGAATTCGGGTGATGAACTTGGCCATCCCTACCTCTGCTAAATTGGATGATGTTTACGCCTCAGCGGATCAATTGGCCATCACCAACTATTTCACACATCGTGCTATTGAAAAGGGGTTGTCTAGTACCTTGGCGTCTGGGCGCGACTACTTGACTAAGAGTATTGTGGACATTTTGAATGTTTACAAAAAGGATCTCGTTCCAGGTAATGTTACAGGATCTTCGCCGCTTCAATTGTCGACCAACTTAAGAATGCTTCCATTGTTGATATTTTCTTTGACTAAGCACCTTGGTTTTAGAGAGCAACGAGTTCCAGCCGACCACAGGGCGATTGCTTTGAACAACTTAGGCTCTTTGCCTCTTGCGCACTTGATTAAGTCAATTTACCCAACAGTCTACTCTTTGCATAATATGGA
Organism: Metschnikowia sp. M2Y3; assembly: GCA_002370575.1. Taxonomy (NCBI): domain Eukaryota; kingdom Fungi; phylum Ascomycota; class Pichiomycetes; order Serinales; family Metschnikowiaceae; genus Metschnikowia; species Metschnikowia sp. M2Y3. The sequence goes on from NKYV01000018.1 coordinate 39,319, forward strand.
GGACGAGTGCGGGTTGCCTCAGGAATACGTGCAAGTGAACGAAGAAACAGGCGAAGAAGAGACGATTATCAGCACGGATATCTTGTTGCCTGAGCCAATTAACGACACAAAGGCTTCATGGCAGACATATGGGTTGTACTTGATTGATAATGGATCGGAGCTTTTCCTATGGGTTTCAGGAGATGTTGTTCCCGGCTTGGTGCAAGACTTGTTTGGAACTGACAATTTGTACAGCATCCCCACCGGCAAGACAGAACTTCCTGAGTTTAGCGAGGAGGAGTCTAGCTTCAACTATAAGGTGCGACAAATTGTGGGCAAGATTCGCGAGCAAAAGGACTCAATCATCTACAAGAGTTTGTATGTGATCATCGGAGGATCTTCCAATGAGCCTATTGAAATGACACAGCAACGCGACTTGATGGCCTTGAGGTTGTGGGCTTTGAGTTGCTTGGTTGAGGACAAGTCCCAGTTCGAGCAGGGATACAGAGAGTTCTTGACTAGTTTAAAGAGCAAGATTGCTGTATAAAAGAACCCATTGTGAAGAGATGAAATAAAAGTTAAGTATTGACATTGTTGTAGAGGATCAATTGGCGAAGATATAAAGTGCGCCTCCTCGAAGGGTTGGATGGGCATCTTCTCATAACACGAGGTAAATCAGCGCCGCTTTTGTTATACACTTTTGCATTTACTCCTGCACTAGCCTTCTACACCTCTGTAGAGCTTGAAGAAAACCAACTCCAGGGTACACGAGGGGACTCAGGTCCCATTCTCGCCACTGGCTTGGGGCAGAATTATCCGAATGGCATCGTCGAAGTATGGGCACAAGGGCAGGAGGGTCGGGTCTCGAAGGGCATCCAGAATAGCCAGATGCTGGGCGCGCAAGTTGCGTGCAATGGGCCCACCACGCGCCATTGTCACGGCCAAGGACTTCTTGAACTTCAGCGCCAAGCGGCCGTAGAACAGCGCCTCGAGACGTGCATCGAGAGACTCCTCCAACACATCCAAGAGCAGCGCGCCTTCGACGGACTCTGAGCGCACGGAAAGCACCGCCGATAAGGTCAGCACAAAGGACTTCAGAGCCTGCGCCACGTCGTTAAAGGTGGACACCAAAAGGCGGGGCGACTGGAGCGCGCGGGTCAACGAAGTGAGCGAGACCTGGAGCGACTTGGAGACGGCAGCGGTGTCCACGAGCACAAGAAAGTCACGCGGCTGCAAAAGCTGATAGGCCACCAAGTCGAGCTGGAGCAGGCGGTTGGACGCCTGGAACAGGTTATGGTGCCCCAAGTCATGGGAGATGCGGGCCGAGAGCTCGCTGCCCAAGAGCAGGAGCTTCTGGTCGAGGTGCGGCTTGTAGTCGAGCACAAGGCGGATCCGTCCCAAGGCCTTCGAGTACTCGGCGGGCGCCACCGAGGAGTGTTTCTGCGGGGTCTCTGCGGGCGCTTCGTCGCCATAGAACAGGAGCAATTGCCGGAGCACCCGCGCCGTTTTCACCACGTCGTCCGTGTCCAACTGCTGCACAAAGTACAAGAAGAAGGAGCAGCCGCGTAAAAGCTCCAAGGTGTCGTGGATGCGCAGAAACGCCAGGCTGAGCTGCACCGCCGCATCGTAGGGCGTCACCATTTCGTCCTCGAGCCGGCGGTAGGTGGCCTGAAGGCGCTTGTTTGCAGGGTCGATTGCCGCCTCCATCTGCTCGTACACACTCTGGCCCGCAAAGAGGTTGCGGAGGAGCTGGTCGTGGTTGGCGGCGGTGAGGTTTTCGATGCGCTTGTCACACTCGGCCGCGTCGAAGGCGAGTTTTTTGAGCGCCGTTTGCACGTCGAGCTCTGCGCCGTCGGCGATGTTGGTTGCCTGGAGAAGGGCGCCGGCAAACGGCACGGCGCCGAAGTCCGCCTCGAGAAACGCCTCGAATTCCTCGAGTTCCGCCATGCTGTGGATGAAGGTGCGCGCGGCCGCGAGGTACGGTGCTCGTCACGTGGCGGCGGGGCGGGCCCGCTGCCGAGACCGGACTCGAGCGCCGAGCACCGCCGGTTGCTGACTGCGAGGGGCGCGGGGTTTGTGCTTCCGGGCCGAGCCGATATCCTAAGGGATGGACGGAAACGGCATGTTTTGGATTTCTGGCAGTGGTGTTCGTTTTGCAGTCCGGCGCGAACTGAAGCCCGTGACAGTAAAAAGATATCTTGTGGGTGCGAAAACGGCCATGAAAGGAGGACGATAGCGAGGTGAACAGAGTATTGTGATCAAACAGTGATATTTCAGAGATTAAGCTGTGATATTTCAGAGATTAAACTGTAGTATTAGAGATTGAATTGTGATATTAGAGATTAAACTGTAGTATTAGAGATTAAATTGTAATATTAGAGATTAAATTGTGATATTAGAGATTAAACTGTGATATTCCAGAGATTAAACTGTGATATTCTAGAGATTAAACTGTGATATTCCAGAGATTAAACTGTGATATTCCAAAGCTTAAACTGTAGTATTAGAGATCAAACGGGCATTCTAGAGGTTTATGCTCCGGCGACAGCTCGAATATCTAAGAAAGTGCATGGAATTATCCGAGGAAACTTATATATACTCTTAACACGAGTGAAAATTTTCTTATGCACATAGATTCAGAGATTAAATGGGGGGTTAAGTTGGAATAGTCTCTTTTCAATAATCATTGTTTTCATACCTATTATTCTTCTTCTCAGGCCTCCCACATCTGAGAAAGCTATACTACCCGAAGATGCAAGTGTAGCCCTCGGCTTTACTCGAAGCCGGAGCGCAATGGAGTGATGCATCTCGAGCCAAAGCGGCGTTCTAGAACTCGCTCGACACGTGCCCTCATCTTGGCCCAGAGCTCAGCGCTACAAGCCGCAGTGATGCTGAGGGACCATGCTATGTGGGTAGGACTGGGACCTTGAAATGCTCTGCCGTCCAAACAGCGCCTCGAAACACTCCAGTTTCGCTGGTTTGCACAGAACAGACCGAGTTGAACCGCCATTCGCTTGGCATACATACAGCGGCGCCGCGCCAGCCAAGGCCCCCTCAAGGCGGCGGATGGCAAGACTATGCGCCGCAGAGTGGCTGGGCGTCGTACACAGGGCCCTTCAAAACGTGATTGAACAGCCGAGGACGGGCAAGCCCATTTCCGCAAGGCACGCGGGAAGACGAGGCTCCACGTTTCCTGTGCAAAGAGCAACGCAGGCTCGGGAGATCCTCGGCAAGCGGAAAGCCAGGCGCATCCGTCACCCACATCGGTGGTCCCATGACTTGTTGGCGAGGGCCGCGTCATAGCATGTGCCCACCTGCTCGAATGCGCAAGCCTGCTCTAAAGTGGCCCGAAGGTAAAATGTGAAAGCCTGAAGAAAGTGTGAAAGCCTGAAGAAAGTGTGAAAGTCAGACACCGTGGCCGTCGGCTCACTCCGTCCGGTACTTTGGCTTGGACGCGGCGGGAGCGGCCCGAGTGGCCGGCTTGGCGGACTTGGCCTTCTTCGCGGGCTTCCACGGCGACGCGTAGCGCCGCTTCTTCTCCTCCCTCTCTGCCTTTTTGAGCTCCTTCTGCCGCGCCTGCCTCCGCTCCCGGCACACCTGCTTCAAGACTCGCTTCTTCTTGCCTTCACGGTGCGGCCGGCGCTTGCGCCGCTCCAACCGGGCATTGTGTTCGGTCACGTCCCAGACTCGCGGGCCGCCCGAGGCGGCGCCCACCGCAAACCCGGCCCCGAGAACGTATTGCCTAAGAGGCGCGAAGTCGGCCACGCGGGCAAACACCTCGTGGGAGAAGTCCACGGCCGCGTCGGCAAACTGCGCCTGCTCTGCCGCACTGTACAGCCGGAAATAGTATTGCTGCGGGCGCTCGTTGACGATGGGCTCGTCGTCGGCGTCGTCGCGGAGCGAGATCTTGGCATCGGGCGCGGCGCCGGCAAAGAGGCGGAACGCAAAGCTCTCGGTGTCGCCGCCGGCGGGCTCTTCCTCGCCATCTCCGTCGAGCCCCTGCGCATCGTCGGGCCCGGCGGGTTTGTCGGCGGGGACCGCCACGTCCACCTCCTCAAACTCAAACGCAGGCATATACACCTCGTCCTCGCTGACCTCTTCCTCGGACTCGTAGAGAGCCGCTCTGGAAACGCTGGAGTTAGTAGGGGCCATGCACGGCCGCAAGGGCCTTTGCCGAGAGCGGAAACTGCCTGTTCAGGCGACGGTCACATACACTTTGTATTCTGCCATAGTGGTTCGAGAGATGCGATGGGAGCGCGCGGGCTCATAATGGCCGCTCCACCCGCGTGCCCGGTGTCCCTGTACACATCACGGCACAGGCTTTACATATCATTGTTGCAAGAGGCAGCGTGCTATACACTCAAGGACAGAGCCAGCGTTATCATTAGCTATGGATTGCCCCTCGGGCGCGCCGGGTCATTTGGCCGCGTATGTGGTCTGATTCCCCAAAACCATCAAGCTTGATGCACCCTGGTACTTTGGTCTTTCAACGGCGGCCATGCCTCGAGCCCATTGTTTTTGGCATTCCCAAGCACTCGTTTCGCTCAACTTCAGTCAACTTCAGTCAACTTCAGTTCAGCTCAACTTCAGTCAACTTCAGTCAACTTCAGTCAACTTCAGTTCAGCACAACTTCAGTCATCTTCAGTCAACTTCAGTTCAGCTCAACTTCAGTCAACTTCAGTCAACTTCAGTTCAGCTCAACTTCAGTCAACTTCAGTCAACTTCAGTTCAGTCAACTTCAGTCAACTTCAGTTCAGCTTGTTTCGCCCAACTTCAGTTCCAAGCTCACCACAATGGAGTGTTGGCCGCCTGCACCGTTCGTAATATGTCCGCCCTGCGCCTGAGCTTGGGCGGAATGAACCCTGTGGCCTTCTCCGCACTCACAACTTGGCCCATGTTTCTCCTATTGACGGTGTGCAAGCTCCCCATGTCCACTTCCGCAATCTTGTGACCGCCCCAGATTGCCTCGTACAATCGCGGTCGCTGCTTTTTAATGTAGGACGCCACCACATCGAGATCTAAGTAGTGGAGCTGGAGCTTGAGAAATTTGGCAAGTCCGCTTCTCTCCACTGTGCCGTTTGCATCAACACCTACCATCTCGAAAAACAACACCCAGAGCTTTTCTTTGGCTTCGTCGCTAACCTCCTCACCTAAACTCTCGGGCAAGTCTGCCACTGCTTGTGAGAGAATTATCGACACCTGTAGATCCACCACACACTTGCGCCCGCCCACCTTCATGACGTAAAGCGGAGTGAACCTGAGGAAATTGCTTTCGGAAACTTCTTCTCCAAAAACAAGCCCTCGTAGACCTATTGGGTACTCATTGACAATACATTCGACTTCGAGCGCCTCTTTTCTGCGCTGTGTCTCGGCCACGGCCAATTTCGCCTCTTCCAAGGCCTGCGCCTTTTGTCGCTCCTTCTCGAGTTCCTGTTGCTTCAACTCCTCAATGCGCCTTTCCTCTTCCTCTTTCCTCTTGCGCTCCTTCTCCTTTTCGGCTTGGAGAAACATCTCTTTCCGTGCTTTCTTCTTGGCTTGCGCTTTTTCCTGCCACACCTTGGCTTGCTCGGCGGCTCTGACTCTCTGTTCCTCTTGGGCTTTCAAAAGAGCAGCGGCTTGCGCAAGCTCCTGAGGGGTTTGCTTTTTGTCTACTTTTTCTTCGGATGTACTCTCGGTGAGTCTACTCCCCGAGAAGTTTTCCCCTGAGACCCGGACCTCCGGCAGAACGCTGCTCTTTTTGTTCTGTGCCGAGTCAATAGAAGTCTGTCCGGTTTTTTCATTCGGGATATGTTCCCGAGGCAGCACATCCGCACGCTTTTCTTCAGAGGGTATTTCGTCTAAAGGCGACTCATCCCGAGGCAGTTTAATCGAGGGCTTATCCTCCCGAGGCTTTTCCTTCAAAGTATTTCCACTCAACTTTTCATCTGAAGTCTTTCCATCCAGAGCCTTTTCACTCAGCGTCCTCTCATCATTCATATCACTATTGGTCTTTTCGTTTTGAGACTTTCCATAATCGTTGTGAGACACTTTTTTTATCGCCCTCTCTGCAGTTTCACTCATGTCGTCTTCTAATAATCTTTTCTTCAGGGGGGACTTCAATGATGACGAGAATGCCTCCTTCTCTTCATCTGGCTTATCGCTTCCCTGACTAACCTGTTTTTCCTTTGCAGGCTGGATGTCTTCAGAAGGCTGTCCCCCCTCTTTAATGTTCTGCTCGAAAAGCAAAACCTCCCGAGGATCGTACTGGGCCGAGTGCTTTGCAATTTCCAACGCACCAAGCCCATCGACACCTCGTTTCGTTTTAAGGTCAGCTCCCTTGGACAAGAGGAAGCGCGTGACATCATAAACGCCTCTACCGGCTGATGCCAAAAGCGCATTCACGCCAATCTTGTTCTTTTCGTTTATATCGAAATTCCCAGGGTTTAGTCCGAGCAAAATATCCACGAGTTCCACATGTCCATTTCTAGCAGCAAGGTTCAAAATATCTGGCATGTTCAGGAGTGAGTACGCATTCGTGATGAAATCCTCTGCGGCCGCTTCCTTAAGCCCTTGAGCCGCATACTTATATATCAAAGGACTGGACTTCTTCTTTACTAGATCCGAAAAGTAGCTCTCTGTGGGGTCATCAAGGATTTTTCTGGGCAGTGACGCCTGCGGCGAAAAATCAGTCAACATCTCAATGATCTCCTCATATTCATCATCCTCTTCCTTCAACTGAAGAATCTTCGTTAGCGTGGAATAGCCGTCAATGTTGCATATGTTAGCGTCGGCTCCATTTTCAAGAAGAGCGCTTACGGTATCGACGTGTTTGTTTTCTGCGGCGTCCATCAAAGGCGTTTCGTAGTCACCCACTTCGAGTGCCTGTTTGTTAACGTCAGCTCCGTTTTCAATGAGTAGCTTGACAATCTGAGTGTGGCCTGCAAGCGCTGCCTCATGTAGGCACGTGAAGCCACCAAAATCGCTTTCGTTGGGGTTAGCGCCTTTTTGAATGAGCTCCTTGACCTCGTTATAGTTACCCTTTTTGCACGCTCTTTGCAATTGCGAGCGACCGGTGGAGTCTCGCTTGATTTTGTAGGATTTGGGCTTCTTAGACTCGGTTTTTGGCTTGTCCTCTTCTGACTCAAAAGCACTATCCACATTGCTTTTAGCCACAGGTTCAGAGCCTAAATTCAACTCATAGTCTCTTGCGACATTTTTTGCGGCCTGCATGCTCCCAGAGTTAGTTTCATTAATAGGATCGGAATTTTCGTTCCCAAGGCTAAATTCTGGTTCGGACTTGGGCTCATCATCTGAATCGCCTTCATTATCTGATATAACAATGTTTCGTTTGACACGTCTTCTTTCGGGATCAGCGCCGGCCTTGCGTACAAATCGCTTGGACTCTTCCAAAGGGTAAGGCAAATCGTTCACGACGGTCTCGGCCTCGGAAAGGTCTTCTAGCTTCACGTCTTCTTCCTTTGCCTCCAACTTGTCAGAATCATCCATTTCTCGAATGAAGTTATCGGTTGTAGTGTTACCGATAGGAGAAAGCACCGAGGTATCTGCTAAATTTGTGGGCGAGCCTGTATCATTATCGAAATCGTTCGTGCTCTCGTTTTCATCGGTTTTCTTATCGACATCCTCGCGGCGCACATAGGGTGTCGCAGGCCCGATTGCGTCATTGGCGATACCAGCATGACTCTCGGGTATTGACTCAGACTTTTGGAGCACAGACGTTTTGGGGGATTCGGATAATTTTGGTCCAGAATTATGAAGGGCTCCGGGATTTTCAAGGGGGACAGGAGTTTTAGAGGAGTCCGACTTTTCAGACGTTTCAGAATTTGTTGACTTTTCAGGCGTCGCTAACTTTTCAGACATCCCCGAATTTTCAGGCGTCGCTGACTTTTCAGCCATTGCTGACTTTTCAGGGATATCCAAATTTTCCCGCAGATGAACCTTCACTGCCCTGTTCGTTTCAGTTACATCTGGCAGACGACTTGAAGGGGTCGTCGCCGCTCCGCGGTGGCCCATACTGCTGTCTAAGTCACTTCTTTGTCCCGAGGCCAGCCCCGAATCATTGACGTTGTGACTTTGGCTTCTGTAATCAGCAAGTCTGTCGTCATGCACTTCTCTGTCGCCGTTGTCCGGTTTGTAGTGGTCACGGGGAGGCGGGCGTGCGTATGCCTTCTTGGGATCCAGATCGGGTTTGCGGCTGGTCAGGCGACGCTCATCGAGAAGCTCTCTTCCCCTCTCTCTGTCTCTCGCGCTTCTGTCACTTCTGTCGTTTCTGTCGTTTCTGTCACTCCTGTCACCGCGTTCTCTTCGATCAAAGTCAGAGTCCTTCCGCCAATTGTCATATCTTTTGGGACGATACTTGCTTCCTTGGTACAGGTCATACAGACCGGGCGGCCTGCGCCGAGGAGCGCCCTCTCTGTAGCTGTAGTATTCGTCGTTGCGACGGTAGCCATTGTCCTTGTAACCGCCCCCGTACCTTTTTCCGTGGCTGTATCGGCTGTAATAATCCTCGTTGTCGCCGGCTCTTTCGCTTCTGTCTCGGTCAGATCGTTCTGACGTTCTGTTGTCGCCTCTGTCCCTATCGCCTCTCTCACTTCTGTCGGCTCTTTCTCGGTTCGGCTCAGTTCTGCCGGTTATGTGTCTATCGTACATTGTATTTTGTACTCTGGAGGTTTGATTTGAAGAGTCTGGTCGAAATTGTCAATGAAGGTGTTTGTCGTGTCTGTTCTCCACTTCACCAAGATGTAAGGAATTTGCGTCTGATTCAATTTGTTCTGTATTTATCTACTATTTGCGAGGGTTCGAGCAAGTATATATGCATTGGCGATGGCCTTTGGGGTCGGGGAGCTGAGTAGTGGAGTGAGAGTGATGGGGTGGGATAGTAAGGGAATTGGACTATGCGTGCGAATTTTCGCTGGCTGACCTGCACACAGCGCCATATCAAACAACACATAGCGTTTCGTCTGCACTGGAATATCACACGCTTCTTTTACCGGAAGAGGGGCCGCGACTCAATGTTCGCAGTCAACCACCCATGGCTCGGGGTTGCATGGCCCATTTGCAAACCCTGCAGATCCATCCTCGGCGGTATAGCGTGAAAAGGCGCCCATACACGGTCTTTTATGCTGGACCATTCTTCCGCTTGCAATATCTGCGTTTTGTTAGTCTCCGATATGTTTTATAATGGAGTCAGTGAGGAGCAAAGTTGCATAGCAAAGTTAATTGAGTAAGATCTCGTCTATTTGCATGACGAGTTCTAATGTCATCTTCAACACATTCTGCATGTTGAAGCACACATTTGCCTCAAGTCGTATTTCTTGAGATTCATGATGTGGCTTCATTGCCATGAGAGAGTAGTGCAGGACCATCAGACATCAACGAGCCTATGCTCAAATTGGACACGGGGCCAATCACAGTACTAACGCAGCCAACTGAGTGTATTGGAAAACATGACAATTTTGGGCCACAAGAAAATCTCAGTGCGCTCTAAGGCGATGCAGATGTAGAGAAGGAAATCCACAAATAGCGATTCCCAGAAGACACAGTGCTTGTAAGCCCAGCCACACCTCCCACCCGCCTTCTGCGAGTCAATGCGCTTGATGATAGTACTTGATTAGTATTTATGTGCTCCGCTTGACTCTTTGAGCTTTTCACCGAAATCCATTAGCTCGAAGATCAAACTCATATTCGGACAGATTCGGTCGCATGCAGCCACGTAATTGCCTTGCTGTCTGACATCATTCGCGAAGCCATGCGGTGAATCTTTTGTGCCAGACTTTAACAATTCATAAGCTTCGTTCACTGAAAGGTGGAACTTTGTCATGAAGTAAGCTACCACCACGCAAGCCAGGCGCAGCACGCCGCATTGACAGTGTACCAAGATCTTCTTGCCTGGACGGTCCATGACACTGATTTGTTGAATGATTTTCGGCAAGTCGTGCAGAATTTTGGAGGTATGTGACCAGGGCACATAGAGATACTTCTTGCGCCCTCCCATGTCGTCAAAAGTGTCGGTGCCATCCTTACACTCCTTGGCGACATTGACCACTAAGTCGTAGTCATTGATATCTAGCTTATAGTCAGACGTGCGCGGATCTGAGAAAAGGAACACTGTCAGATTAAGCGCGTTAGCGGGACCATCAGGGTATGCATATACCATCAGACTCTCCTGGAGTTCCTCAGGGATGGTGAATGTATAGCTTTCATGGTTGGAAGAATCTGACAGATCGCTCAAAGCTTCCACTTTAGTCGGCGCCGAGAGATTAGGGGTCTCCGTGGACTCAGAAGCGACAGGCACAGTGGAAAAACCATGGTCTGATTCCTTGAATATCTCTTGGGGAAGGCCCCTACCAGACAGTTCACCAGACAAAATGATACTTTCAGACGTCACACTTCTCTTCGAAGGTCCTGCATCTTTTTGGGTTTCAATAATTGACTCTGCTGTGTAATCCAACAGTTGGCGACCCAAAAATGCGCCAGAGATTTCCGAGTCGTCAATCAAATCCACTGCCGCTAGGCGGTCAGCCACGACCTCAGCATTACCGCCGCTCGAAAACGGGCTGCGGAGCTCGCCACCCCTCCATGGCGGTAGGTTTGGAGGAGAAAATGCATCCCTGCTTAGTCCTTTTGGGATGCGTGTGCCTTCCACAGCTCCCCGCTTTTCGCTAATGACGCTTCTCGCTTCAATATATGGAACCGCTTCACCACTTGTCCCTATTTTCTCGCCTTTTTCTCCGCTGCCACGATCAATTACGCTATTGCCCGCACTCCCTCGTCTCCAGGCACCCTCTTTCACTGGGCTACTCACCTGTGTTCGCGTAGGCGTAGTGCTGGTCGTTGGGATAGAAAGCACCGGTGGTTTCCTCCTGGGCGGCAGCACATTTGACGTTGTTGGGCTGATGTTCAAAGAAAGGCGTTTCATGTTAATATTACGTGAGTTCAGAAGCGACGCTGGCTTATGCAGATGGCGGGGCGAGTAGTTCATGCTGCCGCCACTGGTGGGCGTGGCTGGGGGCGGCTCGTACAAGCCTCTTGCCGCTTTGAAGCCATCACTAGGCGCGTAGATTTCCGGCTCCATGGAGAAGTAGTATAGGCGATGTAAGATTTGAACCTTGGGAATGTAGGGCCGATTTGGATGAAGGAGATGTCGCGGAGTCTCTGTTGATATGCTCCACTCTAGCCAGGTTTCTTCTCCTTTAGGCACGAGATTTCTTGCTTAAATATGTCGCTTCCGTTGGACCTTTGATGATCTTTTTGTCGTTGGACCTTTGATGTTCTCTTTGCTCGGAGTCTTGCTGCCTCCTGTTCTATTTTGAGCTCTGTCAGGTGCAGTCGATTCTTGATTGTTGCGGGCTGAAGTTCTCCCCGCTATCGGTAGTTTTTAGTTTTTTTTAAACCTGAAGTATGCGAGCACTCCGAATGGCCTCGAGTTTCCACTTTCTCTAAGTTTGTTTTGTGTTGGCCATACGGCTGAGTAATGTGTAGTTGGTCTGGACTGTGGAGGAGCGCGCGGTGAAAAAGGTATAAGGGTGCGCTAGATCTGGTATACTCGCACACCGCCTGCAGGACACACACCAATTTGAGGACCTGGATTCAATTCCAAAGGCCCTAAAGACTGTCTTTTTCCCTGGGACGTGTCGATGGGCTGTCGGGTGCAAGAGCTACTCTGGCCATGGCTGTGGAAGGTGTCAAGTGTAGACACAAGTTCGAAACGCACATGAATTGCACATGAAACGCATAAGGAATGAGACGTCTCCGTGCAGGTATGAAACATTAGCTTATTCTGCCGCAGGGTGTGGGAGCCAGGATTCCGGCAGACGCAATATTCCTTGCGTCAAGCAATTAGAACTCACGCAGAAACACTGGGCTTGCACGTTGGTGGGTTTGCCCTATGCTTCGATGCACTGCACACACGAATAGTCCCCGGAGCCCGGCAAGGGCCACAGGTCTGCTGGATAGGTTTCTACTATTGCAGCTCGTCCGCCATGTATGTCACGTCTCTCTTCCTATTTTGATGACGTACGCATTGTTTGCAGTTCGTGCTTGCGGCCCGTAAATTCAGCTTTCACGTGCATGAAACAAGCTGTGGTTTTTGGCCAAAGCCCTACCCCAACCACAAGGCACGTGGCTTCTTAAGGGAACAAATTCATTGGGCGCTGGCTGCAACGCCATGGGATAAAACTAGTAACGCATGGGAAGAAGCTAGTGACGCATGGGAAGAAACTAGTGACGCATGGGATGAAATAGTGAAGCATGGGAAGAAACTAGTGACGCATGGGATGAAATAGTGAAGCATGGGATGAAATAGTGAAGCATGGGACGAAACTAGTGATGCATTGGGCTCCCATCATCGACGGGGGATCACCGTAGATATGGTTTTGGACACGTGTCATTTGTTGGCAAAGAAACAGCCATGAGGCAACTGTTTCCGGGCAAAAGCGTGACCAGGAACTCCCATTGGGCAGCATACCACCATCAACAGTGCCTTGTGAAGAGGTCAGATGCCAACGCAAGAGTTCAGAGGCGTGACAGCGTAGATGTTGAGCGCCGAGTAGGGGGTGCCGGTATGGGGATAACCACAGCGGTCTCTTTCCCAGTTGCACACCTCCAGTCACAAAACGTCCTGAGGCTGACTTCCTTCGCGTCAAATGGCAAATGGCCGATACCCAAAGCAGGAGCGCAAACAGCATCCACTGCGGTTTTCGATTCACGGCGCAATTAAAGAGCCGAGACATCACCGGGATTTTGCGCCTATGCTTTGTTTGCGATCTGAAGATGGGTGGCAAGGTGTGGGGATCCGTAAGAGTATCAAAGGAGTTGAGACGCGGTTCAAGGCGGTTCAAGGTATTTCAGGGCGGTTCAAGGTATTTCAGGGCGGTTCAAGGTATTTCAGGGCGGTTCAAGGTGTTCCAGGGGTGTTTCAAGGCGGTTCAAGGCGGTTCGAGACAATTAAACCATGTTGATCACGGTTGCTGTTCCGAATCCGGCGCCGTATCACATCCTTCAAACGGCTCCGTTGATACCACCACACCAGCTTTGTTCGAGGGCAAAATAGGATGCCACGGGCTCCACGAATCACACGGCGGACACGAAATTCAGCGGGAGAAGCTCCATGAATGACAACGATGCGCAGAAAGCCCCAATCAACACGGCTGTAAATTCACAAACAGACATGTCAATTATTCACAAACAGGCATGTCAATTATTTTCATATGGACAATATAAAACCTAAGTTTTAGTAGCGTGCCACATATCGCAGGCGAAAAAGAAGTTATATATAAGCCTTGTACTGCTGGCGATTTCAGGACATGCTAGATATTTGAATACCCCGCAAAACTGCTTTGCTTGTTTTCCTTAGAAGCCTGTACATTGCCTCGAAACTTGCAAGGGGATCTTCTGTCGCTATGAACGGGCTCCGGTAGTAAAGATGGCCCGCCCACTACACCGCCGGGGGGTGGACTTTCGAACGTGTTTCTAAAAACCTCATTGCCGGTTTCCCTACGCGGTCCTACTAACTCAATAGTCGTATAGCTTTCTTCAATGTTATTTGATACCGACGCTAGCTCAGGATGGTTGAGCCAGCCACTCGGTTCCAGTGCGTGGGCAGAACTGGTGCAGGTCAACAGTGCCATCGAGACCCCAGTTCTCCCCGCCCTCGTCGTTCAGTTATGCCTCCTCTTTCCTGTCCCCTTTTCTGCCGCCTCCGGCCGGTCTAATCTCCTCAGGACTCGCCTGTTATGCAATTTGGTAGCGCCATTAACGGTATGGAGCATCGGCGTCGATGCAGTACTGCAACTCCTGCTCCCACTTGTCTCCATTCTCTAACAACTTCTCCTTGTTGTACAATAGTTCCTCACGGGTCTCGGTACTGTACTCCACGTTGGGAGACTCCACAATGGCGTCCACAGGGCACGACTCCTGACAGTAACCGCAGTAGATACACTTGGTCATGTCAATATCGTACTTGTACGTTCTTCTGGAGCCGTCCACCCGCTCCTCGGCCTCGATCGTGATCGCCTGTGCTGGACAGATGGCCTCGCACAACTTGCATGCAATGCACCGTTCCTCTCCGCTAGGATACCTTCTCAAGGCGTGTTCACCTCTGAAGCGCGGCGAAATGGGGCCCTTCTCGAATGGGTAGTAGATCGTGTACGGCGACCGGAAGTACATTTCCATACAGATGTACATTCCTCTGGCGATTTCGTTAAGGAAGAAAAACTTGGTTGCTTTGGAAAGCGCAGATTCACTGCTCTCCTCCCACGTTTTGGGGCGGGCTTGTCTGAAGCCTTTAGGCCACACGGATTGTGTCGAGCCACCGGTGGTCAAGTATTCGGTGACAGGCGCTGCAACGGCGGGCTTAGCCACTCTGGCGCTGCTGCTCAAAGTACGAAGACTTCTGAATGGGAGCATTGTGGGATGTGTGTGTGGTGCGTTGAAGGTGGAATAGATGGGGGTCGCTATTTTTCGCTGCCTTGGTAACGAGAAAACATTGCGCGGTGATTGGCCCTGAAACACCGGTGCACCAGAAAAGGCCAGTGCACCGGCAGAGCCAAAAGACCAGAGCCAAACCCCGTACATCCGTACACCGCAATCCTGCATAACATGCGCCCGTAGGCTCAGCGAGTATTTACTCACGCTTGATGCCCCAAGTTTTCGAAGTTCGAGCAGTTTCAGAAGAGCAACAGAGCTGCCGAGAGACGGTACCGTAGTACGTTTCTAGGGCTATCCGCGTGTCTTTTGCCACTTGTGAGGGCATTTGAGGGGCAGAGTGACGACCATCATAAAGCCGACCTCTTGAACGCCCCTTGTCCGTTTCCGAATAGGTGTTCCATTTCGGGATTCCGACCTGGCCGTCGCCTGCGGTCCAGTGTAGTTATCAGGCGCGGCGTACCCCCGATAAGGATGGCTGTGCACTTGCGTACATTTTCGGTATTCTGCACAGTATTTGGACGCCAAAACGATGGCCCCAATAGGAACCAGGGCCTGATATTCTGGTGGGTGTACATTTTGATCAAACCCCAACCTCCATGTTCCTTGTCGGAGTGCAGAATTATAGGGGATGGATAGCAAAGGCGCCCTGCATTAGAGCTGCGACATGGGGCTGCCCAAAGGGGATGCAACCGCGAAAATTCCGCCCGAGACTTATCTTGCAAATCGCTTCACAGACCCACAGCCTTTTTCTGTGCAGATTTTTCAACCACTTCTGTATCCCTCTATTCTCGAAAGTCAGCGTGTATTATTGATGCTTTCTTCTGTATCCCTCGCTTCTCGAAAATCAGCGTGTATTCCGATGCTTTGAAATGCTTTTCTAATCCTTGATGTCTGTGCTCCTGTTCTCCATACCGCTGTCCTGTCTCGAAGATTCACTTCGACTCATGAAATATACCTCCTGTACGCACATAATCCAACACATGAATCCCATCTTGCACCGTTCACAAGGAATTTTCGAAATTGTCGGAAATCGTGGGGCTCTCCTCGCTTCGCTTATCTGCGCCCAAAATGAGATGATTCGTAAACCCTGTTCAAATCGGGTCGCCTCTCGCTACGCCGTGCGCAGCCGGCCTCGTCTTTTGTATAATAGTCATATAAGCACGGATGAATTCTCTTGTGCAAGCTGATGATCAGCGTCCCCAGTGCTCTTGAGAGGGTTTTCTTTTTAAGCACCACATCAAATGACGCCATTTTGAGAGTATTCCAAACTATGCATTGATCCAAAATTGGCCTCACGCTCGCAGCCACCAAAAAAAAACGTATCTGCAAGTTGATGTAGATATAGCCGTTCCGAGCAGACAAAGTAGTCCCCGGCGTCAATCTTATCTCTGCAGTGATCTTTCACATCTCCAATAAATGACGAATGTTGCTCCACAATTGACAGTTAGAAAATAGCTTATGATGAAACATTCAGTAATGGATCGTTGCTTCGGGGCGGACGACCGAGGTCTCAAATTCGATGCTAGTCCAGTGCCATCGTTGCGCCCATGCAATTTCCACGATAAACTCGCCTGCAAATAAGCTTAAGGCCGATCTAAAAGTTACCAAATGCATAATATGGAGGCCTCTAAACTGGCCACCTGCATGCCAGTATCGCCTTGAAATGCTGGCGATAAGCGTACCATCCCGGGTTACTTGATGCGGCATTCCGCTCTTGCTATGCAGGCTATCGCAGTACCGCTGCAACCTTATCTTTCGCAGCTATAAAGCGATGGGTGTCACCTCATGGCCTTCAGGTGAACGCAAAACAGTTAGCAGTAAACAAGGTCAAAATGGCTATTGACTACTCGACCATTCCTGGTACAACACATTTGGTGGACATCGACCCCAATCACTCTGAGATTGTGTTGATTCCTACCCCCTCCGATGACCCCAACGATCCTTTGAACTGGACCAAGGGGCGCAAGATGCTCCATATGTTCTGTGTGGTGTTGTATGTGTTTGCAACAGGTATACCCGGATGCTGTATCTATTCCATTATTCCGGATATTGCTGCCGCCCCGGGTGTGCTGATGAGCGTGGCGGACATCAACGCTGGAACAGGTTATAATTTCCTCTTTTTGGGATTGGGGTGCTTGGTATTTCAACCTTTGGCCATGCAGTTTGGCAAGAGACCTGTGTTTCTTTTTTCAACCTTGAGTTGTGCCTTACTCTCTTTGTGGCAGCCTTACATTACCACCAATGGAGAATGGATTGCCGCCAAAATCTTGGCTGGTATTGCAGTAGCTCCAATCGAAGCCTTGCCCGAAGCAACCATCTCAGACCTCTTCTTTGAGCATGAAAGAGCAACTTTTATGGGAATTTATGCATGCTCTTTGTTCGGATCCAATTATATGGCTCCCTTAATCGCCGGTTTCATCAACGAGAACTCTATGAATCTTGGCGTGGGAGGCTGGAGATGGGTGATTTTCTGGTCCATTATATTTTGCTCCATTAGTTTTGTGATTTTGTTCTTCTTGATGGAAGAAACAAACTATGAGAGACGCTTGAAGGTGCAGACCGATGAGGACGGCCACGCAATTGCGGTCATTACCAGCAACGGTGAGGTCAAGAGGCATAACTTGGCACCCGAGTCTGACCTGAATGGCGAAGAAAACGAAAAATTAAATGCAATTGTCAGTGTCAGAGCCACAAATGTGCAGTCCCAAGATCCTGCGCTCAATTTGAACAACTATGCTACCTTGATTTCTGAAACCCAGGCTGCAGAATATGCTCCCGTGAAAACCTTCTATCAAAGACTTTCGCTCACTTCGGGCGTGAAGTCAAAGTTCTTATTGTGGGAGTATTTCAAGACTCCATTCTATATGTTGCGCTTCCCTGTGGTGTTATGGGCCGGCTTTCTCTATGGATCCTCCCTCTTCTGGTACACCGTTTTAAATGCGACAGAAGCATTGGTGCTCGGCGCTGAGCCATACAACTTTTCTAGTGCCATGTGTGGCTTGGCCTATTTGTCGCCATGCATATTCGCTGTCATCATATACTTCTATGCTGGATGGGTATCGGACTGGTTGAAGGTTCGTATCGCAAAGAGAAGAGGAGGAATTTCGCAGGCGGAAGACCGACTCTGGGCTCTTTCAGTTTATGCCATCCTCGGGCCCTGTGCTTTGATTCTTTGGGGTGTTGGCGCAGCATATGGCATCCACTGGTTTGGTGTCGTTTTTGGCTTAGGGTTGATGGCTGGCCTCTGCCTTATTGGGTGTGTTAATGCAGTGACGTACGTGATTGATTGCTATCACGAAGTGTCTTGTGAGGCGCTCGCCACGGTGATTGTGATCCGGAACACCATGAGTTTTGCCATGAGTTACGGCATTACGCCGTGGTTGGAAAATCAAGGCTTGAAGAACTGCTTCATCGCGGCTGCATTCATTTGTTTGTTCTGCATCAGTACTTTCTTGCTCATGATCAAGACTGGCTACTACTGGAGAAACAAAACCAAGGAAGCTTATTGGAGTTTCATAGAACACAGAAGGTCATTGGGCATGATTGCTTAGGCCTCAGTCCTTCATTTAATAAATAACCAAAGAAAATCAGAATGAGCTGTTGCATCGTAAATAGATGTTTGCATTCAAACGGAATTGAAGGCATTTGTGGCAGCCGTTTCTTCCGGTCCTTTACTTTCTCTATGATAGCGGTCGGGCCCTAATAAATTTGGGTGAGGAACACTCTTTCGCTCATAGTAATCCCTTTTTGTGCAATTCACTGGTGGCTGCCCAGTTTTAATGCCCATAAGTCCATTCGATATAATCGAATCAAACGAGCCCAGTAATACAACAACATCACTAATATCATACCTTAGAAGAAAGCGAAACAGCGACTCCCATTCTCCGTGTGCAAGTCAAGCGTTTTGTTTTCGGCCAGTTTTTTTTGATTTTCTCCAATACGAGAACAGAGAGTGATACTGAAGAGACGGAAAGAAAGATCAAATAAAGGGAGGCGCGGAAGTTTGCAGCCTTTGTGTGTTTCAGCTTTGGCCCAAACACAAAACGACGAACATTTCCCATATATAAAGCTATAGATTTCAAGTCAGACTTAGAGTCTCAAAATGTTTCTCAGGGCGTCTTCAAAAAAAAAAATTTTGGTCATTTGCCACCACTACGTATTCCAAAACTCGAGGAATGAAGGAAATTGTAAAAGTTTCAATCTTGAATCTTGTGGCTTCAAAGGTGCCGGTTGCAAAAAAGAAGTCGTACTTCCACATGAAAAACAGTCAAGTCGGCGGGCTTCATATGCAATCCTGCACGTGATTCTGTGCTCGCATTTATTTTTCGTGACATGACAAATGACGCTCATTTCTAAGCACATTTTAGTAATACCGAGCCGAGGCGGACATAAAACAGACCTTTCCCGTTGCACGAAACACAGTCAAATTTTGATCTTATTGAGCTAAAAAAGTGACGTGACTAGGGAGGGCGACTCATCTAAAGAGGCTTTCTAAATCCAGAACACTAATATTTCATTCCTAAAATTCATCATGACGCCAGAACAGCCGATTCCGACCGTCGGGCAGAAAAACTTTGAAAATATGCCGTTAGTCTCTCCGGCTCTCACTCCTTCAATACCGATTCCTCAAAGCCCACTAATCCCGGAAGTGATTCCGCAGGCCGAAAGGAACAAGTTGCCGATCCATAGTGAACTACCCTTTGTGAGGTGCATAGCTCGTGCACGGATTCCCACTGTCCAAGGCCCCGAGACATTTCTACATTTGTATGAAAACGACCTAGACAAGAAGGAGCATCTAGCGATCGTCTTTGGCGAGGATATCCGGTCGAAATCGTTGTTCAAGCAGCGCCAAGATGACACACAGCAATCTAGAATGACACGCGGAGCATACGTGGGACGCCTTTTCCCAGGAAGAACGGACGCTGACCGAGACGCTAAATCGGGCAAGGAGCTCCACTTTGATCTGGACGGCTCACTTGTTATCGAACCAGCAACAACTTTTACAGACCTGGTGCTCGCGCGCATCCATTCTGAGTGCTACACCGGTGAAACAGCATGGTCTGCACGGTGCGACTGTGGAGAGCAGTTCAATGAGGCAGGACGCTTGATGGGTGAGAATGGGCATGGGTGCATTGTGTACTTGCGGCAAGAGGGCCGAGGCATTGGCCTCGGAGAAAAGTTGAAGGCGTATAACCTCCAGGACTTGGGTGCCGACACAGTGCAAGCGAATTTACTTTTGCGCCACCCTGCTGACGGGAGGTCATTTTCCTTGGCCACAGCAATTCTCGTGGATCTTAATCTCTTGGATATCCGTCTCTTGACCAACAATCCTGATAAAATTGTGGCGGTGGAGGGGAAGCACAGGGATGTGCGTGTTGTGGAGAGAGTACCTATGGTTCCTCTAGCATGGGAGAATAAGGGGGGCATCAACTCTTCGGAAATCGAGGGTTATTTGTCGACCAAAATCGAAAGAATGGGACACTTGCTCGAGAAGCCCATCAAAATTTAATGGCCTCAATACAACGGGCACAAGTCGTTGCATCGGGTGCCTAAATTACAAACAGTTTATTCGGAGAATTGCTTTAATTTGCATAATTACCCTACAGTGGCCCTAAGTAACGTGGGACTTGGCGGCCTCCTTTTCAGCCTCCTGCTTCTTTAACTCGAGCAATCTCTTTGCCTCGTTGTGCACATCCACAACCTCCTTGGAAACCAGCTTGTAGAAGTCATGGACTTTCATGCCGTAAGGCGTGTTCAAGCTCTTTTCAAAGTAGTTCTGCAACTTTTGCGTGTACGAGCTCTTTTGGACTTGGTTGGTCAAAGAAGAAAACAGGTTTTGGGCCTTCTCGAGGTTTTTGGCCGTGGCAGACTCTGGATCCTGCAGATGCAAATACTTGGTGTCCAAGTCCGTTAAGAAGGACACGAATTTATTGCTGTAGCCCTTCTTGCGGTCAACCTTGAGTGCTTCATTAATGAGGTCGTCTGAAACCTTATAGCCAGAGGCCAAAAGCTGGGCCAAAATTGCCAGCTTAGGCTTCTCCTCCTGGGAGATGTCGTCATACTGCGAGTCGCCTGTATGTTTTGCGTCATTATAGGCATTCTCCTGAACCTTGTGGTCTGAGCCTTCAACGGCTTTGGCAGAGTCTGCGTAAGAGGGAAGCTTGTTCTCCTGCACGGATACTGGCACGTTTTCCAACTCGGCGTCATTCAAAAGAAGGGCGGTCTCCAAAGCTTTGGGCAGGGTGAAGTTGATTTGGTATGTGTTGAATTTGGCGTCTTCCGAGTCGACCTTGTTGATTGACTCAATGGATCCGCAGAAGCTGAAAAACTCTTGCAACTCGGAGACATCCACCTGGGACGATACATGTGAAACAGTGACTGAAGACATTTGAGGCAATAATGTGAAATATACTTGCTCTTCAACGCCACGTCTTCTCTGGGGGCTTTATATCTGGCACCCTGCATACAGACCCGCGTGACGACATTGCCCAGTTGCCTTGTTGCTCCCCTGTACCTGCATATGACCGCGGGTGCAAACTTTGACTTCATTTCAGCTGACAGGGTTTAGTTCAATGTACAAAATATCAGTCCATTTATGATGATAATTAAAGTCAAGTAGTGATACTCTAGGGCTCGGAAGCAAAAGGCCCTCACTAAATTGTTGTATTTTCGTGGCTGCCAGTCATTGGACGATTTATTGTCGTTAGTGAAATGAAACAGCGACACCCTCTTGTTCGAAACTCTTATGAAAGGGGAGAAGCACACGCAATGGCGTGTTTTCATTTTTGCGCCTACGGAACTGTGCCTGGGTAAACCAAGTGGCCCTTTAATGAGTTCTCGAAGGCTGTTCACATGGACAGCTTCTCTTGTAACGTATTTAGTATAGACTACGGGAAAGACCACGATAGTCTGTCATGGCAACACCCTTTAAACGAAGCCCATAACAGTCAGGCCAGAAAGCGTGCGAGTAACAAACAATGCAAAGAAGTATCGATAGCTTCTCGTTCATCAGACATGCAATAGCGCAAGTCAGCAGAAGTCATTAAAAGTATGCTGACAAGTGCGTAATCGTGAGAAATGATAGTGAGGTCGAAAAATAGCGTGGTGGGTGACACTTCAGGCCTCCGGCTCAGGCCGCTTGGCCCGTGTCAGCCTTAATTTCTTTTTTTTGCTCTACTTCAAGAATGCAATGCACTTATCCATTAGGGCACGATGGTGATGGGAACAGAGAATTTGAAGTCGGAGCCGTCAGTGTCCTGCACCGGGGACTCGTATTGCTTTGAGATTTCGCTGAGCACAAAGCGAAAGACCAAGAAATACCGAAGATCCATGAAGGAGGGCGCCTGGAACTGTTGTGTCATATAAGGAGGGACGTGTACCTTATTTGTGAGAGTCGCGGCCCCTCCGTGCCTCGCTTCTGCGTAGGAATTAACTTTGAGCGTCGGGGTCACCTTATAGACGTTGACGACTTTGCGCTCGCTGGGAAGATGAAAGATCTCATGGGCCTCGAGGTGTGCAGTGTAGCCCACGATACGCATGAAAGGCTGAGTAGTTTCGTGAGTTTCGCTGTCAGTAGGAGGAGTTTTCAAGCAAAACCGGACATCGGTGCCCACATTGAAAAAAGGGTTTGAAAGAGTCAAGAGGCAGAGATCCTGATTGTTGACGCGAATCTGGTACGACGTGCGCAGCCGCAAAGACACCTGCGAAGCCAGCGAGCCCTTTTCATATTGCGATACCGACGACTTGCGGTGCTCCCGGGTCGCGATATTCTCCGTGCTGTCGTTGATCAACACATTAAGGTCTGCGAGAAAAGCGGCGTACTTGAGGTCGTTATCGTTGACAGCGTCCGCCTGGGGCTCCTCCGGTGTGTCTTCAGTGATTGAGCGCGGCTGCCACGCCTTGTCAATGTGCACTTCTTGAAGATAGTTGTGCTGGTGCCAAGTCTCATCGGGCGCTAGGCTTTGGGGCCGTAACTCAAGGGGAAAATAGATGGTCCTCTGTTTCATCTGACCACCCACTTCCTCCTGGAAACCAACCACAAAGGTGTATACCAAAGAGGCCAAGCCACCATCACCCAAGGAGCCTGTCAGACGGGTGTTGTACGATGGCGGAAACATGTCGCCAGGAACGTCACACTCGATGCAGTACTCGCCCGCGGCACCCGGTGCAAGCTCCGAGTTCGAGAAGAGAAGATGCTGAGCCGAGACATAGAAGGGGGCCACGAAGCGGGCGACGCTAGCAGCGATCTCGGAGCGATGGTGGTCGGTCACGTAGTCCTGGTCACGGGGAAGCTGGGTCGCGGTGTACGGGTGTAGTAAATCGCGGAGAAGCGAGTAGTTGGGCCCATCAATGTCGGCGGCGTGGACGTCGTGGAGGGCAGCCCGCGTGGCCGGAGCGGTAAAAAAGGGCGTGTGGAGAATGTCGGCGACATTGTCATCGCAGTGGTCTGCCACGTACGCCGCGGTGTACTCAGCGTCGCGCCAGTATGCACTCTGGAGAGGGTCGCCTGCGCCGTCGCTACCAATCTGGTGATTGAGGCGGGCGTAGCCAATTATCTGTACATAGCCTAACATGGGACGAGCGGCCTGGTCCGGCTGGGCCACGAGCGACTCTGTCTCGTCACGTGCGAGGAGATGTCGCAACCACGATACGGGCTGGGCCGCAGGCGCCAGTTGCCGGGCGGCATTGTTGGAAAAGTGCACCGTGCAACGCACTTTGCCGGGGGCTGTCGCGCAGGATGCGTAAGTGACAGACACCTCTAGCGGGCCGATGTGCCGAGCTAGTCGGGTGTCGCATGGGGAGACTTGGAGCATAGGGCAGCGAGAAGTCAAGAAACAAGTCGCGGGAAGGCTGGCGGCGTGTGCAGGCCCGCCTGTGTGTGCGGTCGCACGTGACCAGCACCGGCCACGGCAGTTCTTCAGGATCCAAAATCTAGAATCGTGGCGCATTACACGTGTCGGAAAGGACTCTCAAGAGTCTGCTTGCGGTTTGGGGGGATTCTGCACAAGTGCCTCTATCTGACTGTGTGTGCTCAGACCTCATACAATATGCTTGTGCGATATATTGGCTGTACGATTTGATAACCGTGTCACTGGAGAGGCGATCCTTTTCTCCATATTAATGCGGCCACCATTTTCCGACCATTTTTGGTCACTATCATCCGAGCATTCTTGAATGCTGTGTAATTGCTGCACCGGAAGTGGCGGCCGAGCTTGGGCGAAGGGCCTCCATTTTATACCTGTGCGGGTCGCTCAACACTCCACTTTGCAACCCCAATTGTGCGGGGCATAATAAGGTATAGTGATACACGGAATGCCGAGCAAAAGGAAAGGTTTTGTTGTTTGCACCAAGTCGTTGGGTGATGCGTGAATGTTCTGGGGAGATATCGCCACGGCGAGAGCAGGCGAGTGGGCAAAGCGTACACTAAAAGGACATAAAGGAGAGACTCGAGGCGTGAGAAGTTCACGTGAGTTGGAGCACTATGATGCAAATGCCGGGGTGTTGTACTGCACATGCCCCCTCCCCAAAAGTGCCAAAGTATTATAGTACCATACAGCCAAAGTGCCAGAGTACCATACGCTCAAAGTGCCAGAGCACCACAGGGCCAAAGTGCTGGGGATCCGGCGAGTGCCAGAACTTGGGCACGGAGTTTGGTCGCTGCATGGCGACGCCGAGTGCGGCTCGGTGCACAGGACTGCATAAGATTGCAGCACCACCGACAAGACGTCAAAAGCCCAGAGCACGCAAAGCAGACAACTTTTGCAATCGAAAAACCGCATGGGCTAAAGATTAGCTACGGAGTGACTGCAAGCCGCGCCTCAACTAGTTCAGGTTGGCCCACACTTTGAAGCCTTCGGTTGGAACCGCGGTGCTTTTCATCTGCTACATTTCGTGCTTATTCGGCTATCGGATTTACACACTCCACGGCCACTGCCTCCCTGGACTTGCCAAACTGCTGCTCCTTTGAACGCATCCGCTGACTATATAACTCGGGGGCTTTCTCCAGCAAATCGGCTTCCGCAAGCGCCTATGCGCATTACAAGGTCAGGGCATCCAAAGGTTCGCCCTCAAAAACCTGCCCCGCTGATGTGCTGCATCCGTAGCGGCGACTCTCTTGGACAATGCTTTACTCCGACGACTTTCACCGCTTGCACTCGCTCTCTCGTGGCTCCCTCAGCGCCTACCTGCAGAAATGTCGAGTCAAACCAACACAGCAGAGCCTTCAACATCCCAACAGCAGCAAATACAACGCAGCTCCGCTTTCGGAAGCACGCCTCCATTATACAAAATGGGTTCCGTGATTCATACAGCGCTCAATCCATTTTGGCACGAGTCAGTGCAGAATATGACACGGCGCAAAATGCACAAGGGCATGCGTCACCGGGCGGCTCGGCAAACAACGGCTGTGCCTCCAAAGACCCCCTCTACAAAGCGGTGACCTGCTCAACTCTCGCCACTTGTGTCCGCGGGTAAATGTTGTTGCTGGACGCTACAACTTATGGCATGCACTCGGCCTTCTTGCTTTGTTTATAAGCTCTAATTCGTCCTCATTACTTGCCAAGTGCACGTCCAACGAGTCCGTCTTGTGCATGCAGCCCGAGTGAGTTGCGGTGGAATATGCTCTGGTCTTCACCAGCGTTTCTCCACGGGCGCGTTACGTCTCGGCGGGCTCGGCGTTGCCCACCTGGCCCGCATCCGGCACCACCGCGCTGGGGTCTGCGCCATTCATTTGATGAAAGTCCAAGATCTCGCTGTACATCATCACCCGCCACGTGTCTACCGGCAAATCTGCGTCGTTAAAGCTCCAGTCGAACTTGGTCTCGCAGATGGGCTCGTCGGACAGATCGTGGTAAGGTTCCATGTATGGATGCTCCAAGGCCGCCGCGGCCGAAATACGCTTCTTGGGGTCAAACACCAACATCTTCGACAACAAGTCAATCGCCTCGGGCTCCACGTGAGTGCATGCAGCAAAGCGCTCCGAGAAGGGCACGGGGTCCTTTTTGCTGAGCGACTGCACGAAGCGCAAGGTGTTTTCCAGGCATATGGTGTCGATCACATCGGCCGGAGGCAGCCCCAAGAGCTCTGTGATGATCGAGAACTGGTGCACGTGATCACGCCCCGGAAAGAGCGGCTTGCCCTCGATCATCTCCGCCAACACACATCCCACCGACCACAAGTCGACCTCGGTGTCATACTTCTGCCACGTCAACATGATCTCCGGCGCCCTATAGTATCGTGTGGAAACGTACCCCGTCATCTGCGGGTCCTGTATGCGGGCCAAGCCGAAGTCACAGATCTTCAAGTCACAGTTCTCGTTGATGAGGATATTCAGCGGCTTCAAGTCACGGTGGATCACGCCCGCAGAGTGCACGTACTTCAAGCCACGCAAGATCTGGTACGTGAAGTACTGGATGAACTGCTTCTCCAAGGGACGCAGCGTCAACAACCGGTGCAAATCCGTGCCCTGCAACTCCGTGACAAAGTAGATGTCCTCCAATGGCGATAAGAAAATGTCGTCCAAAGTGATCAAGTTCTCGTGCCGCAAGTGCTTCAACAACTTCAACTCTCGGTACGTTCTTTTGGCCAACACGGACGTGGAAAACGGCTTCATGATCTTCTTGACGGCCACGTTTTGCCCGGTGAGCTTGTCGAGCGCGGAGCACACCAACCCAAAGGCGCCCATGCCCACGGGGTTGAGCTCCGAGTACCGCGACGTGGTTTCAAACACGGTACCAAAGATTTGTGTCCTTGTGAATTCTCCTGTTGACATTATGGCGGTGAAGGCAAAAGCAAAAGGCTGCGGAAGAGTCGAAGCAGGAGCAAAGTCTTCTGAGCAGAGTATGTCTGAGCGGTTTTTCCGAGCAGAGTTCGTCTGAGCGGTGTTTTCTAAGCAGAGTTTTCTGACCAGTTTTCTGAGCAAACGACTGTCAAGTGAATGGGGCTTCAGCAGATGTATCTGTCTGAGGGTGCAAGACAGCGTTTAGCGCTTCGTTGGATCGGCAAAAAAGAAATAAAGAGGTGAGGCGGTAAGAAACACGATATAGCTATGTGCTTTCGGAAGATCTCGTGAGGTCTGCGTGCAGCGAGGTCCAACGGCTGTTTGGCGTGGGAACGTCACGGGAATAGAAAACAAGCGTTGGTGGGTGCGGTGCGGTGCGCGCACGACCGCCACCGTTGTGGTGTACGGGTGTCTATTTCTTGGCACAACCTGACCGATTCCAAGCGCTTGCAGCATGGCCCGCCACTGGTGTATGGCTTCGGGTTATTGTCTTTTCCTAAAACTTGCCTGATTTGGCTTGCTGCTGTTTTGAGAACGGCAGAGACGTGCTGAGAGGGATGGCGCTTAACGCCGAGGCTCCACGCTCGGCGCACGCGATGCATCCCGCAAAATATGATGTCATACTAACGACGAAGGTGACTACTCGAACAAAGAACACATCGGGACAAATGGTCGGCTTAAAAATGTATTTGAACGTCCGCTTACTGAGGGCGAATGAACTTTGGAGTGGGCGGAGAGCCCAGTTTTGGCGGTTGAGCAGAGATGGCCACTTCCACCGCTATTTTTAAACACATGTACATACCGATATTGGTATCACATGCTTTCACCCGAGGCTACTTACTCGCAAGAAACATGATTCCGCTTGGCTTTTGCATAATCGGAAATATCCAAGCGCGCCCAACCGCACGCCGATGTCACTCCTTTTAGTGTAGTAGTTATCGGGCGATCAAGCCGATGTACATAACGAAGGATGTGGAGGCGACAAAAAGATCTTCCTAGTGCATGTAAGATTGGCGGAAGTTAGATTTCAAGCACATTCAAACACCTTGTAAGGCAGCAACGCACAGTGGAATTCAATTCCTGTTCCTGTTTTGAGTGCATAGTTGAACCTTGAGCATCCTGCTCTTTCGATGTCCCAACTCTCTCAAGCGCAAAAAAGATGCCAAAACATGATTTGGAGAATGGCCTTCCACTGACTTTCCCTTTTGTAATTGAAAAAGGGGTAACATATTCCTCGATTCACTGGACTTCATCTCGCCTCCTCTTTTACTTTCAAAGGAAAATGTTCGGCATTGTAGACAATGAATAGCTTTGTGTGGCTATCCGCAAATTGTTCCCTGAAGACAGCCATATCGAGCAAGAATGTTGAGATGTATTGTATCTTAAAATTCATAGGCCCTTCTGAGTTGCGCATACTGGCTCATGAGCTTCTGAAGGCAGCTTTCTCGGCGAAGCACGACTATCTCAAGCTCATCATCTTCAGCATACGACCGCCTTCCGGCTCCGGCTTGTATGCATCGAAAAGCAGCCAAAACTTCAAGTTTTCGTCTCCCGATACCGTGGCCAACGTTGTACCGTCTGGGGAAAGGCATCCATTGAGAATTCGCAGGTCATGCGCATGTACAATCTCCCCCGTTTTCTGCAACGTCGGGTAGTTGAACAAAGATATGCTGTTCAGCGGGTAACCATGCGTAGCCACCATCTCGTAGCCTGTGCCTTTGGCGTAGCCCCAATTGAGCGACGAGATTTGCAGCTCCGTCTCAATCAGATGCACCCGTGCACCCGTGCTTGTGTTCCAGAAATTGATGCACTTGTCGCTGGTACCTCCGCCCGTGGCCAAGAGCAGCGGCTGGTATGGGCACCAGCTGAGCGCCTTGACAGCGGCGCGATGTGAGTTTTTTGTAAAGAGCGGTTCACCGCCCATGTTGCGGGCATCCCATATCGCCACCATATTGTCATTGCCGCCTGAGCAAAATTGCAAGCCATCGGCACGAAATTCAAGGCCACACACCTCGGCCACGTGCGCAGCGGTGCGGTTTCCGACAAGGTGTTGAGATACCCTTACATCAGAATGGCTGATGGTACCCTCCTTGCTTCCTGCCGTTAGCATGTGGGCCAGCCACGTGTGGGCGGCTATCCTACCCGAGGTACCCGTGTCGAGGGTACGTAGACGGGAATTAGTTTCAATGTCCCATATTTCAATTGTTCCATTGTCCTTGCCGATCAGTATATACAGGCCGTCTTCTGACCAGCGTAGAGAGGTAACGATAGACCCGGGGGTTTCACAGAGAAGCCCAACCGAGCCCGACGAGGCATTCCAGACATACACCGCATCTTCTAGACCTATCACAATTAAGTTTGTCAGCGACCATGCAATGAGATTGAGGTAAAAGTCATCAACGATGTTGGGTGCGTCCAAGACGCGGTCTGGGGCCGACGGAATTTTTTTGGCTCTTTCCGAGGCAGCAGAAGGTTTAAGCGAGCGGTTTGTTCCAGGTGCACTGAGTGCAAGATGGCTAAAAAGGTCCAAGGGCTTGCTGCGTTCCGGAGGCAATGGCCGGTACAGCAAGATGCGCAGGTTGACGTCGAGCCCACACGCTTCTGCCACGTGATGCTGGTAGATTTTGCTAGTTTGGGCTTTGATGTGCGAGCGTGGCAGAGCATTTGGATGTGGGGCCACGGATGTGGCTGTGATTTTGCCCAGGGTGGAGTTTCGGTGGCTGGGAATGAACCGGTCCAGCGCACTCTCGGAGGAGAGAAGCAGCGATGCTGCACGACGGAGCTTGGCCGGCTTTGGCGGCAGGTGACCAGGCATTGGAGGACGGGCAAATCTCAGGCTTCTGACGGGCTGGCCCGAGGCGTTGGAGCCGGGGATGGACACACTCGCCCCACCGAGGGCGGCTCCGAGGGTATTCCCAGAGCTCCCGCTACCGCTATTTGTGAAGGCCCCGAGGGTGGGAGCCGCGCCCAACCCCGCCATGGATGACTTGGCTCTCGTTAGAAGCGGAAATGCATCCAGCCGCTTGCGTTTGAGAGGCAGAAACTCGAGTGTGCGACCAGAATTGGATGCCTGGAGGCTCTGGAGCACCTCGGAGCTCTTCTCTTTGCTCTCTTGACGCCATTTTCGTGGTGACCTCTTGGCGGGCGATTTGGGCCCTCGTCTTTGCGGCGAAACGTCTTTATGGGGAGAATTCATGCAGGATGGAGTGCCCAGCAACTTGTGCTTGAATTGTGCGGGCGTTGCTTGTAAAAAGGCAGGGGTAAGAAAGGGATTGACTTTGTTCCCAAAATTCCTCCTTCTGTAGATCAGATCTTGAAACGGCGAGGTGTACTGTTTGCTCTAGTGTCCCGATCCGCTCTGTCCGCTGTTCTTCGTTCTGCGGCGAGGGCTTATTCGTACCGTTGATATCTTGGTCCGTATGGGGTATTTAGGAATCCGGAGATTGTCTCGTGTGCCGGAGTGCTAGTGAGTTAGGGCGGAGTTTGACCAGTGGCCTGGTTTGCGGTTGGAGAAGGGTATGATGTGATGAGTGAAAAGCGGTGGAGGTGGATCCCCCTGCAGGAGCAGTTACGGTCGTGCGTCGGCAACGTGCTGAAGCAATGCGGCAGATCCGTTCGGCTAGCGGGCCAGTGAGCTTTGGGCGTTCTCTTGAGACGATGGTGTCGGGGCGAGGCCTCGAAGTGGAGGCGCCTTACTCTACAGGGCAGAACTCGACCTGCGGGGATTCTTCTGGGCCCAATGGGCAACTCGAGGGTGCTGACAGTTACGTTGCCTGCAGGTAACTGGTGGCTACGCTTCGTGTGATTGTCAGCGTAATTATGTTGCCCTTTTCGAAAGCAAGTGTAATGGTGTTTTGAAAGAGCACAAATCGGGAACAGGTAGGCGCGGTGCAGAGAAGCGCGTGTGTACAGATTTGTCGCCCACACATGCACGTACTTAACCGAACAAAGCATTTAAAGCAACATCAAAATACCGCAAGCATCAATGACAACATCAATGAAACCCGTTGCTAATCCGAACGATTGTCTTGAATAAACTGATGTCATCCACGTGACTGCTCATACCCTTAGCATTGTGACTTCGCACTCTTTCGTGCTCTCTTCCCTGCACGGTTCATTCGCATGGAGAACATTGATCGTTTCTTGTAATCAATTGCAATCTGCTTTCAAATCAGATAGACATCTGATGGAGCTGCAAGATCTGTATTTTAAAGGAGCCTAGTCTTTGAAAAAGAACACTAGTATATCTTGATGGGGCACTCCTTGATCAGCGTGACTACCTAGACTTTCCCTTTGCTCAAGATACAAGACGCTGAAGTTCTAATAATAGAGGTAGGTGCCAAGTTCAGATGCACGAGTGGACCTGATTGTATGCGTGGATTGTGCCACTCAACTTGGTACCCTCGACAGTTCTTCTGGGAAGAAATTTTTTTCTTGTTCCAGTGGACAAGTGGTGTTCACCAATATTCATCTCTGAAATACGTGTATCCTGTAGCATTATTACTATTGTCGAGGCAGATTTCCAGCTCGTGTGAACGGTTCATGTCGCTTGGTCTGAAAATCCTCGCAATCAACCCCCATTGTGATTGACGCTGCAAGTCTAAGATACCCATGGCGGAAAAGATAACCAACCCTCCTCCCCAGGTCCTGTAGATTGCGTCCCACGAAATTTTCAAAGACAGGTTGTTTGAAGTCACAAATCCTATTCATCAAGCATCCATCTTAAGACATTACCAGTACGGCGTGTATGTCAAAAGAGTGGCTTCAGCAAGTGGCTATGTCAGATAAGCGACGAAAGTGACGCTTCGGGTATCCGAAGTGCTTGAAAAATGACCGCAGAGCTTATGGATGCCAAAGCGTTACCTTAGATCGTGCACTGCTAGAAGTTCTCAGCAGTATGGCCGGGAGTCCATAATGATGGAAACAGTATTCGAAAGCCACGAAGTGCTCTTCTTTCCGAGGACATTTCATGATGAAGACATGATGTGGTCGTGTGTCTTTTATATGCAGTTGTTTTGTGCTATCAGGAATAGAAGTAATGTTCTCCCTTGCAAGTTTTCTGGACAATAAGAAGATGGAGCCCAATACCCAAGGATTCCGGTTTCTTTGAGTAATCTAATTTCACTAAACGTCTGCATTTTTACGGCTTAAGCCTAGCAATTTGCTTCTGATTTTCCAAACGCTGAAATTTGAAGGCCTAGTTGTTATCCAGTCTTTCTGCTACAATCATCACATGCTGCTGTTCTCTTTCGATTGTTTGATACTCTCAAGTGCTGCAGAACAAGATACCGAGGCTTCCATAAACAACCTATCCCCCAATCCACAGCTTTGCAACTCAAGAACTATGCAATTAAAGACACCAAACCCTTTTACTCTAGATAACCCCAAAAAATCGTCAAGGGGCAAAGTAAAGTCTCTTGAGCCGAATACCCTTAAGCCGAGAGTGCCGAGATTGCTTGTAATTTTTTTGATCACTGCATTTGTGCTCCGGTAACAATGCCTCATGCCTTCTGAGCGGCAAAAAGGAATTGCTCGGGGTGAAGTTTACGGAGAAAGCACAGTGGAAAAGTCCAGGAGGTTGGCAACTTCGACAGCTTCAGGTAAAGCCAACATATTTCTTGCCGGCGAATATAAAAGAAGAATCAAAAACGGCATCAAACCAAAGTCATTACAGTCTATGGAAAAATGCTGGAAAAAACCTGCACTTATTAAGCAAAAGTTGGCTGCAAAAAACACAAACCGAAAGAGGCAAGCAAACCGGTAAATATAACACAAGATAACAGAAAAAAAAGTGGCGACTATATTTAAAGGCTGCCATTTGACCGAACGTTTTTCGAAGGTACAAAAATAGAGAATACTGCAAAGGACGCGAAAAGCAGCCGTGAAAAGGCATCCAAGTGTAGCAATAGGCCAAAAGGTTTGTGGCAAACATCACCAAAAGGTTGAGGGGAATCTCAAGAGGGTATTGCTTTGGTACTTTTGGTTGATGATGCACAGAACTCTCAAGGAAAATTGCTTTCTAAAGGCAGAGCGGGGAGAAAAAGATCCGAAACACGCGGAAACGCCGAATCATGAAATCGGAAACATTCCAATGGGCTTTCTCAAAGGCAGTGCCGTGTCTTGATGTCTCCCACTTAAGTCAGAAGGAAAGATCACATGACACACCGGGATCGGGGTACGCACGTGACATCACATGGCTATCCAACGTGACTTTCTCACGTGCACAAACCCTCGTATACAACATGGGTAACCAACCGTCACAGCCCAAGCTCACGGCCCAAGACAAGGCAATTTTTCTGCTCAAGCAGCAGCGGGACAATCTCAAGAAGTACCAGCGGAAACTAGCGGTAGTGGTGGAGAAACAGCAGCGGCTAGCGAAGAATGCAGTGGAGCTCGGCAATTTGGACAAGGCTAAAGTCTACTTGCGCCTGAAAAAGCAGCAGGAGAGCATCATCAAGTCGACCTATGAGCAGCTCCAGAATCTCGAGAACTTGATCGGCAGTATTGAGTTCAAGTTAATTGAGAAGGATGTGATGTACGGATTGGCGCAAGGAAACGAGGTGTTGAAGAAACTCAACACGGAGATGAGTGTTGAGAAGATCGACAAGGTTATGGACGACTTGGAGGAAGAACGGATGAAAGTGGAGGAGATCTCCGAGGTGCTCGGTGGCCTGTTGACGAATTCTGAGGAGGCTGAGGTGGACGAGGAGTTTTTGGCCTTGCAGCGGGAGCTCGACCCTCAGCTCCAGTCCCCAGATTCCGATCTCAACCGCCTTGGCAATTTGCCAGACACAAGCCGTACCTCCAAGTTGCCTGCGGCTCCCCAGGGTGCCCCGCAAGATGTGCCGCAGAAGGCGGAGAATACGCAAGCACAGGCTGCGTAAAGTGCACACCTGAAACAGGCTTACGAGTTGCTACTGTTGCCCGCCTATAAATACAGGTAATATCCCATGCTGCTTTTTCTACTTTGCTTCTTCCTTGAGATTGACAGCTCTTATTTATATAGTACTCGACACATGGTCACCTATTTTCTCTAGGATCACCAGCCTGTACGCTGTCGCTTATATCGAGAAGGTGCCACTATTGCCCCCATTTCCTGCCATTTTTCATCCTGATCACCACGCGTACTCTTCAGGCGTCGCTGCCGCCAAGACTACCAAGTTCACTCCACGATCATTACATCACCCTATCACTCTATCATTCCATCATTATCTTGCATGTCCAGGTCGGCTATCAGGGCCGAAGGATACACCTAATCCAACCACTCCAAAAACTCAGGGGTAAAGTAGGAGATGATCAAGCGAGCTCCGGCCCGCAAGTATCCATGATGAGACTCAAACGCAATGGCTTTCAAGTCTGCAACGCCTTTCTCTGCGGCGGCATGCAACATGGCAAATTCGCCACTCACTTGATAAACGCACAATGGGTAGTCTTTGCAGATGACGGAAGCTTCCTTGACAATGTCCAAGTAGAAAGTCGAGGGCTTGATTATGAATGCATCCGCTCCCTCCTGAATATCACGTTCCAAAGCTCTACGGGCCAAACCGGCTCCTCCACTAGGCAACTGGTACGCTTTGCGGTCGCCATGGCTCGGCACACTGGCGGCCATGTCTCTAAAGGGACCGTACAAAGAGCCAGAGAATTTGGCCAGGTAGCTCATGACCATGACCTTGTTTTCTAATCCACAGTCCATCAAGCCACGCTTGATTTCCCTGATTCTTCCATCCATCATGTCGGAAGGAGCCACGCAATTTGCCCCGGCCTTGGCGTAATTTGTTGCGACGGCTCCGATCCTTCGCACCGAGGGGCCTCTTTTCAAAGACCCGTCGTCGTTCAATACCCCGCAATGGCCATGGTCGGTATACTCACAGAGACACACATCGCACATGATGTAAAGGTCGGGAAACTCTTTCTTCAACAAGCGAATGGCCAGGATGACTGGCCCATTGGGGTCGTCCGCCGCGGTTCCCACGGAGTCCTTTCCGCCCTCCTTCAAAATGACACCAAACAAAATAACAGCACGCAAGCCTTTTTGCACCAAAGGCTTGACATATGCCACGAGCTTGTCGAGCCCGTGGCGTTTGATGTTGGGCAACGAGGGAACGACTGTCTCCTCGTCAGGAATATCGGACACGAAGAGAGGGAAAATGAACATGGACTTAGTGAGCTGACGCTCGTTCTGCCACTCACGGGCAAGCGGGTGGTTGTATCCACCCTGGAGAATCGAGGAGATGGGAGTCTCGCTTTCTGGAAGGTACTGTGCTTCGTGGGACATGTGGAGACCAGTGAAGGTGCGTTACGAGATTAGTATACTGGGTTGTATGCAGGCGCCCTGTCAAGCCTGCCAGATAAGAGGACTGGTAATGTGACGGCATATTATGAGGATACTCTTCCTCGCTGATACGGTACTATTGCATATATTGAGTATGCCGGGCGGCTTTTTT
The DNA here is from genome assembly GCA_002370575.1 of Metschnikowia sp. M2Y3. Lineage (NCBI taxonomy): Eukaryota > Fungi > Ascomycota > Pichiomycetes > Serinales > Metschnikowiaceae > Metschnikowia > Metschnikowia sp. M2Y3. The sequence continues at coordinate 73,946 of NKYV01000018.1, forward strand.
TGTGCCCATGGACGATGTACTTGTGCCTGCAAAAGCACGAAGGGGACTTTGCGACAAGAAAATCCCTTCGGCGACAACAGTCGACCATGAGTCGCGAGCGACCGCGAGTTACGCTCGCTTCCACCTTACTCGTTCGTTTCGTCCCTCGAGTCCCGGAACCTGACCATCTGTGCCGCAATGTATGCGTTGAGTGCCAAAGACGACGAGTATCCTGCGAGCAAAATCTTGTCCCTTGGGCGAGAGCTACGGAAGTTGGACACAGTGGTGAAGACACGGATCATGGAGCCTAGCACATTGGCCCCAATAGTCACCTCGGATAAGTGCTTTGTGGACCTCAAAGCAGCATTGCGTCTGATTTGGGGGATTTTGGCTGCAATACCAATGGGGATATTCACAAGCTGCAAAGCCTCGATCAATCCGCGAGGTGCGATTTTGGTGATGAATATGAGCGCCGCTAATATTGTGGCTGCTGGCCGAACCATTTTGGCCAAAAGCGCTTCCCTAGCGGCGTCACTCGTTTCGCGGCGGAGCCTATAGTACTCCAAAATGAGTAAAAGAGCCACATTCTGAATTCCTAAAAGCAACGATTCACCATAGTTGAGGAAGGAGTTCCCCGTCTGCTGATTGAACGCAACATGAACAAACTGCGCTAAAGTCTCCAACTTGACCGAATTGGTGGACATCCCCGAGGCAAGTGCCATGCGGGTCTTTGGCAGTTTGGGCAGAGTTATTTTGCGTATCTGGGGTATTTTGATCACAGAGGACGCAGAAACCATTAAAGCTCCAAGCAACATAGACAACACTCGGGCGTAGCCAATGACTTTGATTTGACGCAAGGCAAACTTGAGTATGACCTTATTGGACACCTCCGGGTCTCTAAGAAGACGAAGGATCATGAAAACGGGCGACGACATGATAAGATTATATTTCAGTCGAGAAGTTGTGAAGCAGCTAAGCCTTGAAACCAAAACTGATACGGGGTGTTGAGGAGCAAGAGTAATCGGGTAGAAATTGCAGTCTCCTCCCCCGCGTTTTCTGGCATGTGCTTTCCGTGTCACGTGATATACTGATCTTCTTCAATTCATTATACATTATTGGAGCCTTTTTTGCGTCTTTAAGCCAGCCACTTTCTCTTCCAACACATTTTTCGTGCTCTCGATATACTTCAAGTTATTCAAGTGGAGGTTCAACAATTTGACCATCTCCTCTACCGCATTGCTGTCGCCTGCTTCCGACGCCAGTGCAGGAATCATGTATGCCTTGTTGAAAGAATCGCTGACGGCATTGATTTCACCGACCAACGACGATAAGTTGTCGCCCAACGAGTCAAGTCGGTCGTCTAACAATTTGGCATTGTTGTAAGCCTTCTCTCGCAATTGATCCGTGACGTTTGACGTGTCTGTAGAATTGTTTGAGTTTGCTGATCCAGAAGTTTCCATATTACTCATTTCGATGTTATTGAGCAAGATTTCTGCCTGCTGCTCGTAGTTGTCCAAAATCTTGTCAAGCTCGTCCTGTTGGCCTTCGACAAAAGTCAATTGTTGGTCAATTTTCTGTTGTAAGGCATTGACTTCTACTGACTCGCGGTGCAAAGTACCAATTTCATCGGCGCTCTTGGCTAGTTGCTCGTCCCATACCTGTACCTTGTCCGTGTACTTGTCAAAGATTCCGCTAGTTCTCGTTAATTGCTTTGACCATTTGATGACAAGATCATCCAAGGTATTGTTATCCAAAGAGACCGCCATGGGCTTCACCTGAGTCGGCTTCAAATTTGGCGCATTAGAGTCACTTTTGGGTACAGCTTCCGCACCCGTTTTTGTATCTTCTGCCTTCTTATCCGCGGGCTTCGTGCCGAAAAGTGGGGCTTTTTCGTCTTTCTTTTCTTCCTTTGATCCAAACAAGCCAGGTTTATCGTCTTTTTTTTCATCCTTGGCACCGAAGGAAAATGCAGGCTTCTCGGTTTTGCTGTCATCTTTCTTGTCGCCCAATGAAAACGTGGAGCTTTTGTTTTCGGTCTTGGCTTCAGGCTTAGATCCGAAAGAAAAGGCGGGCTTGTCATCTTTCTTCTCTGTAGAGCTAGCTCCAAAAGAAAAGGCTGGCTTCTCTTCGGTCTTTTCTGCCGGCTTCTGGCTAAGCGAGAAAGCTGGTTTGTCTGCAGCCTTCTCTGCTGGCTTTTGACCGAACGAGAAAGCTGGTTTATCTGCGGCCTTCTCTGCTGGCTTTTCACCGAACGAGAAAGCTGGTTTATCTGCGGCCTTTTCTGCTGGTTTTTGACCAAACGAAAATGCTGGTTTATCTGCGGCCTTCTCTGCTGGTTTTTGACCAAACGAAAATGCTGGTTTCTCTGCAGCCTTCTCTGCTGGCTTTTGGCCAAACAATGACGTTGACTTATCGCTCTTCTCCGCTGGTTTTTGACCAAACAATGAAGTTGGTTTCTCTGCGGTTTCCTTTTGGCCTAATGCTGGCTTATCATCAGTCTTCTCTGTGGGTTTTTGGCCGAATGAAAACGCTGGCTTGTCATCAGTCTTCTCTGTGGGCTTCTGGCCGAATGAGAACGCTGGCTTATCTTCGGTCTTCTCTGTGGGTTTTTGGCCGAATGAAAACGCTGGCTTGTCATCAGTCTTCTCTGTGGGCTTCTGGCCGAATGAGAACGCTGGCTTGTCATCAGTCTTCTCTGTGGGCTTCTGGCCGAATGAGAACGCTGGCTTATCTTCGGTCTTCTCTGTGGGTTTTTGGCCGAATGAAAACGCTGGCTTGTCATCAGTCTTCTCTGTGGGCTTCTGGCCGAATGAGAACGCTGGCTTATCTTCGGTCTTCTCTGTGGGTTTTTGGCCGAATGAAAACGCTGGCTTGTCATCAGTCTTCTCTGTGGGCTTCTGGCCGAATGAGAACGCTGGCTTATCTTCGGTCTTTTCTGCGGGCTTTTGGCCAAAAGAAAACGCTGGCTTGTCATCAGTCTTCTCTGTGGGCTTTTGGCCAAAAGAAAACGCTGGCTTGTCACCAGTCTTCTCTGTGGGCTTCTGGCCGAATGAGAACGCTGGCTTATCTTCGGTCTTTTCTGCAGGTTTTTGTCCAAAAGAAAACGCTGGTTTATCTTCCGTTTTTTCTGCAGGCTTCTGGCCGAAAGAAAAAGCTGGTTTATCGGTTGATTCTGCAGGCTTAGCTCCAAATGGGGATGGGGCATTAGCCAGCTGACTCGGAGGAGCCTGCGTGCTTCCAAAAAGGCCCCCGGATGCAGGCTTGGATGTGTTATTGCCGAACATAGTACCTTCCGGTTTGGCTTCAGCTGGCTTTCCAAATGAGCCACCAGACGCACCGAATGCGGAGCCCGGGGCTGTGCCCGACGTAGTGCCAAAAGGAGAGGCAGATGCAGTCTGGGCCGTGTTTCCAAATGTTCCAGGGGCGTTTGATGCAGTGCCTGAGGTGGCACCAAAAGCGGTGCCCGAGTTTGTGCCAAAGGAAGTGGCAGGTTTGGCCGTACCGAAAGCATTGGCAGAGTTCTGTGCAGTGCCTGTGTTGGAGGCAGCACTGCCGAAAGGCAGTGCCGTTCCATTGGGCGCTCCAAACGCAGGAGCCGTGGTACTCAGATTCCCAGCAGTGTTGTTTGCACCAAATGCCGGCTTGTTCGTTGCAGCACTAGAGCCAAAGGGCGAATTTCCAAAAGCACTGGTTCCAGCTCCAGCATTTGTGTTTGCTCCAAAGCCTGTGCTGGCACCAAAAGCAGATCCCGCAGAAGTTGCGGGATTGGTGTTGCTGGCTGGAGTGGCGCCAAACGCTCCTCCGCCTCCAAAAGCCCCTGTGCCAGTGGAGGAGCCGAAAGGAGAGGGCTTGGCCCCAAATCCCGAGGAGCCTGCGCCTGTAGGGGCGGATCCAGCCTGCAGGTTCCCGCCAAAAGAGAACGGCTTGCTGGTGCCGCTCCCAAATGCGGAGGGTGTCTGTGAGTTGTTCGATCCAAACATGGCAATGATGTTGTGAGTAGTGAGAAATTATTTGTGAGGTGTGTTGACACCCGTACACCCGGCACCCTGCAGGACCCCAGAGCGCCAGGAATGCTTGGCTACGAATACCACACCGGTGGAAGGAAAACTAAATACGGCACTCGTCTGTTCTTCCGTGATACATGGCGCTAGAAGGGCTTGCTCTGCGTTCCCAGTTGCGTTGGGCTGACGTGTTTTTGGATAACCATCTGTGTGCAGTGCGGGAAGATATCTGTGCTCTTGCAGAACCCTTTGACCACGGCCGCGTACTAGCTACATCTTGACTCTAGTGACTGTTTTCATACAGGTAGGTTATCTATACAGTGCCTCGGGCATTACTTCTTAGAGCCCTGGGCAGCGACGGCAGCAGCACCGGCAGCGGCAGCCTCTGGGTCCAAGTAGTAAGCAGGCTTGGTTGGCTTCAACTCAGAGTCCAACTCGTACACCAAAGGAATACCGGTTGGGATGTTCAAACCAGCAATCTCCTCGTCGGAGATGTTGTCCAAGTGCTTAACCAAACCTCTCAAGGAGTTTCCGTGGGCAGCAATGAGCACAGTCTTGCCTTGCAACAAGTCGCCAGCGATTTCGTCCTGGTAGTATGGCAACAATCTGTCAATCACCAACTTCAAAGACTCGGTCTTTGGAATCACGGCGGGGTCGATCTTGGAGTAGCGGATGTCACCAACCTGAGAGAACTCAGAGTCGTTCTCAATCACTGGAGGTGGTACATCGAAGGATCTTCTCCAGATCTGGAACTTCTCCTGGCCATAGGTCTCCAAGGTCTGGGCCTTGTCCTTGCCCTGCAAAGCACCGTAGTGTCTTTCGTTCAATCTCCAGGATCTCTTGACAGGAACGTACAATTGGTCGGCAGAGTCCAAGGCCAAGTTGGCGGTCTGGATTGCTCTGGACAAAGTGGAGGTGTGCAAGATGTCAACGTTGATGTTGGCCTCCTTGATCAACTCACCGGCTCTCTTGGCCTCCTTTTGGCCCACTTCGGACAAGCGGACATCCACCCAACCGGTGAAAAGGTTTTTCTCGTTCCATTCGGACTGACCGTGTCTAACCAAAACTAACTTAGGCATGTTGATGTGTTCTGAGGGGTGGGAATTTTCGGTGCGGATTTTCGGCATTTATACTTCACATATTATGCGACTGTGGAGGATTGAAGCCCGAGCCACGCACCCGCACCTCCACCAGAACCCCTATGCGCATGCCACACCACCTCTGGAAAACGCGAGATTTGGGAGCTTCAGGTGATCCGTATCGATCAAAAATCGGGAACAAGCACTGTTTTGAGTCAAGAAAGTAATCATTTTTATGTTCTGGGTCGAAAAATATTTCGCAACACTTTTGATCACGCCCATAACCATCTACTAGAAATTTTCGAGATATCAGAAGATGCCTATCGGGGTCTCCAATCTAACTTGGGGCGGCCTGGCATGCGGTAAAGCTGGAGCAAGAAAGCCTTGAGCCTCTGTCACTGAATTTCTCAATACCAGGGGGGATCATTTCGATCGCAAGGTTTAAAGCACCAATGCAGCGTTCTTGTCCTTCTTTTGAACTTTGCTTTTAGATCTAGCTCGTTCCAAAGCTCACCACGGTATCCTCTACCTTTTTATGGTCTGCGGGGTTTGCCGCCAGTTCATAGATCGTCACCACGGGGTCACGATTGAGCTCTGTAAATTCTCCCCGGACTTCTATGGAATGCAAATGGCTTTCTTCCTCGTCACCATGAATGCTCTCGATAAAAACTGTCAAAGAGTGCACACCCGTGAAGATATGCCGCGGTAAATGATGCTCAACAAAGTCGTCGCCCTCAATATAGTCAGGCAATTCTGAATCATCCAGGGTGTTATAATTCACACCCACCTGGGGATGCTCCACTTGGTAAGTTGGTTTCTCTGAGGCATTGTTGAAGTCAATCTGCTTATTCTTCCAGAGCCTTATGTTCCGCGGACAGTAAATGTCACCATTAGTCCGTAGCACTAGACTGTGGAGTTTCACGCTACCGTTCAAAAAGGGAATATAAAGAATCATTTGCTCGTCTGCATCAGAACGCACCACAGGCTTAACGGAGAACCGATCCGAGGAGCTTTTAAATAGTTTCCGTACATCCTCCTGCCTGTTAGCCACATTTAACGCAGTCACATGAGGCATGTTGATTTTGGAATTGAGCAGCATAGCACTGGATGTTGCTTCAGGGGGCGAGTGATCGTGGCCATGCTCATCATGGGGGTGTCCATCATGGCTGTGGAAATGTTCGTCTTCACACGACATGGTCAATTGTGAGTGTGTCTCTGGAGCTGTTTCGGAGTATTCTGTGTGAAACGAAAGCAATTAATCTCAATAATGTAGAACAGAGAACCACCGAAGTGTCCATAATGATCTGCGATTATCGGGATTGAGGTACTGCATGCACACCGCCGGTCAATTGCAGCCTGACCTTCACAGGCCCAACAAACAAGGAGGAGGCAGGAAATTGTGCGGGTTGGCAGGCTTTTATACGTGCTTTTTACTTGGTTGCAAATAATGAAACAAGCTACTCCGCGTCTGCGTGCAGGGCGTCTCTATAAAATACAGTGATTGTCGCATAACACAGGCTATTCCATTAGTACTTGGAATTGCTGTGCACTAGAATGAGTGGGTGGAGTGATATGTACAATGTGCAAGACAGGCACAGGCGCAAGGGCGTCTAGACGGTATTGAGCACAGTGAAAACGGTGAAGTGCTTCCGGTTTTGTGTATGCTTGTTGCATTATCAAGGACAGGAGCAAGAGAAGAGGAGGGGCTATCAGCATTTAGACCATTGACCAGAAAGTGCCATTAAGTAGTCCATGAATCGAGCGGCCAAGGCCTATTGAGCGCAAAGCTGGTGGGCGCAGAAAAACGTAAAACGCCTGGCGATGAAGGCGAAAGTTTGAAAGACGGCGATGGAGGAGAAAGTTTAAAAGACGGCGATGAAGGGGAAAGTTTGAAAGACGCCTTCCAGGGCGGAAGATTGTGTTCAAGAACATCTCCTTGAGCCGTTGTGCAGACTAAAAGATCTGGTCTATTACTGGTTAATAGCGAATAATGGGCTGTTGAACCCCAACGAAGTCGGTCACCGTGTCAAACGAGTCGTTTCCTGGTCGCGATCAAGGCTTTTTACTGCACAAAGATTTGTCTCAGAATCGAGAGGGGAGCATGGCCGAAGCAAGAAGTACAACAGAATAATGCTCGTGCTGTTATGAATCCCATGGCTGTATATCGGCCTTGCTAAGTATTGGTATTGCTGACATGTTCGAGCCGTCACGAGGCCCAGTGCCGGAAAATCACTGGAACTACAGGACGGGGCCCAAACGTGTTTGCAACCATTCGGACTAGACCCGGAGAAAAAAACATCACGCAGGGGCGAGTTGCATGCTGTGAAGATGATTCATGTGCAAATCCAAGGGCAAGTCAAGGGCAAGTCCCAAATGGCACCGTGTATCAACTGGAAGCTTGTTTAGGACGCGTGTCTGCTTGATGCTGCGGCCAGGGCTGCTAACAGCAATGTGTAATAATGGACTAGCATCGCGTCTGCATATAAGTTCTGGTTCAGGATCTGCCCTGCAGAATGAAAGAAAAGAAACCGTGTTCAAGCCGCCGGGCATAAGCGCGGAAGGTGCCAGGCGAATAGGAGAAACCAGAACAATTCCCTTTGGATCCCCGAAACCTCTAATGGTGTTTCGCTCGCTTCTGCCCCGAAGTGGTCTGTACTACGCATCCGTGCCGCTGAGTGCGTTAGTGCATATACTGGCAGCCTGCACATTATGACATCATAGGCAGAGTCTGGGAAAGTTGGGTCCAATAAAGTGCGCGACAAAAGAAAAATCATCCTGCATTTGAATGCCGGTCTTATGCCTTTAGCTAGTGGCGACTGCAGACACGCCACCGCTACGTCATTGTGACGTGATCCTTCCTGTTTTGGGTATACTGAGAAATTCAAGCCCACCAGAATAACAGGGTAGCAGCAATGGCACAAACGGCAGCGCCACTAGGACCGCCGAGAGTCCAAGGTTCCACAAAAACGGGTGCTAGAGTGTAAATTACAGTCTGAAGCCTAGAGGGAGAGTGAGCGCCTGCTCCATGTTTGCCCGTGCTAGTCTGATACAGGCACGTTCCGACATGCCAAGTTCACACGTTATCGAAGAGAATTTACGAAGTGAGAAAAAGCAAATATGAAAAAGAAACCATATGCATTCTATCAGTATGATATCCATGCGGAAAATCTGCGGTGCGCGGCATGCAGGCCCCTAGAAATAGTGGCCTTGCCACAGATCCTAGACATATAAAAGAGGTGTTCCCAGGCCCTTATAATTTGTCTCAGCACAAATAATCATAAATAATCATCATGACTTTACAAAAACAACCAGCTGTCTTCAACATCCACGCCGCTCTTTTCGACTGTGACGGTACCTTGGTCAACTCCACCGGTGCCATCTCCGAATTCTGGAGGGACTTCGGTAAGACCAGAGAGCACGTTAACCCAGAAGAGATTATCAGAACTTCCCACGGATGCAGAACATTCGATGTCATTGCCAAGTGGTCTCCAGAGGACGCTGTTCCGGAGCAAGTGACTGCATGGGAGGCTGCTATCCCAGACACATTTGGCCACCACGCCAAGCCAATTCCTGGAGCTGTTGAGCTTGTCAGATCTTTTGAGAAGTTCTCCAGAGAAGAAACCGAGAACAAGGAACAGAGATGGGCCATTGTGACCTCCGGTACCCTTCCTTTGGCCACCAAGTGGTTGAAGTTGATGGACATCCACAGACCTGAGACCTTCATCACCGCTGAGAAGGTTACAAAGGGTAAGCCACACCCAATGGGCTACCAAAACGCCAGAAACGCTTTGGGCTACGAGCACGACTCCAAGAAGATTGCCGTCTTCGAGGATGCCCCAGCCGGTATCACTGCCGGTAAGGGTGCCGGTGCCATGATTGTCGGTATCTGCTCCACATACTCTCCCGAGAAGGTGAGAGAGGCTGGTGCAGACATTGTGGTTGACGACTTGACCTCGTTCAAGATCCTTGAGTACAACAAGGAGACTGACGAGTTCAAGGTGCAAGTTACGGACTACCACTACGCCAACGACGAGTACTTGCAAAGGGTTTAAAGGATTATAGCATTATAGATTTATAGATAAACGGATAAATGAAAAGAACATGTAAGCTTCGGCTCAAGGAAGGGAGGAAAGTGTGCACGGAAGAAGTTGGCCCACACTCCCTGGGCGAAGACACACGCTGCACGCGTATGCGCCAAGCCTTGATACCTACCGGCGGGGGCAGCTGCGGGCCGCGACACGTGCGATGCGTCACGTGCGAGATATCACGTGGCAGGCCAAGCCTCCAACGGCGCCAGCACAAGCTTCCAACGGCACCAGCACAAGCTCACCAGCACCATTAGGCGCTTCCCTCAGAAGGCGAGCGTGGCCGCGGTGGGAAGCGGAGCAGCCGGCCAAGGAGCGCGGGGTGTGCACATGATGCACGCGTCACGTGCTCAGTCACGTGCGCGGTGTTGATCTTGTGGCCCGATTGGGCACCGTCGATGGCAGGCGTTGTGCAACATCCGTATCTACACGGGCCGGCCCTCATAAGCATTGCGGCATCCATCTTCGAGGCCCGATCTGCACCACAGCGCCCTTTCCCACGCGAACCCGTATTCTCCACCATGGGCGTCTTGCAACCAGTCCCCCAGAACTTGGCCCAGTTCCACCTCTCGCCCAAACAGACCCGCAAGGTCAGCGATGAGTTCTCATGCAAGAAGCAGTTCTTCGAGGAGATCAGCCGGCCCAGCGTGCGGCCCGGCCGCGGCAGCAGCAGAGCACCCGGCGAAACGGCCTCGGCCCAGGAGGCGGGGTCGCCAAGACCCCAGCATCGGCACAGGCCGCCCGGCCGCACACAGCACGCGGCAAAGAGCCCCGCCGGGCCCGGCCCCGACAAAAAGGACCAGCTCCTATCCATGCTAGCAGGCAAGCAGGCGCAGCTCGCGGACACGCGCAAGCAGGCACAGCTTCTCGAGTTCGAGGTGATGGAGCTTCAGGCGCAGCTCCAGGCGTGTATTCCTGCGGAGGCGGCGGCGACGAGTGTGCCCAAGGGGTCGTTTTTCGACGGGCCGGAGCTCCGCAAGACCGTGTCGACGCTTTTCCGGGCGCCGGCCACGCCCGACCTCCGGCACCAGGCGTCGGCGTTTTTCACGCTTCGGCCGGAGCTCAAGAGCAAGGCCTCGATGATGCTCAGCTCCACCATCCATGAGGTGCGCGAGAGGCTCGACGAGCTGCTGGCGGAGTTGGAGAGCTTCACCCGGAAAGGCACGCATATGGCCAAGGACCTCCTTGCGTCCTTGTCGCCCAAGAAGGCCGCCAACACGCTGTTTCTGGTTGACGCGCTCCCTGTGGGCGACGCGTCCATTCTCTTGAGCGAGGACTCGTTCGACGACTCCTGCGAGGGCCTGGCGGTGTTGGCGTCGCTCCAGGGGCCTCTTTTCGAGAGGGCAGAGGTCCTGGGGGCTCTGGAGGTTCTGGACATTCTGGGAGTTCTGGAGGCTCTGGGCCACTTTATCGATATCGACGACTATGAGAGCTCCGACGAAGAGTGAGTGAACCAACGAGTGCCCCTCTGCTCGGCACCGAGGGCCGTGTACTGAGAAGGAATATGAACAGATGAAGACTGGAGAAGTACTGAAATGAACAGTTGGAGACTCTAAGTACTGAAATGAACACTACAAGACTGTCTAAGTCTGAAAATGAACACTACAAGACTGGAGAAGTACTGAAATGAACAGTTGGAGACTCTAAGTACTGAGAATGAACACTACAAGACTGTCTAAGT